>LUFD01002334.1:0-27485 GCA_003025255.1 Cordyceps pruinosa | reverse complement strand
GGCCGGTCTGCAGGGACCCGCTGCCGCCCTGCCGCAGCGCCGCCGGCTTGAGGATATACCCGTCGGAGCCGGCGAACAGCGCGTCGTTGAGCTGGTTGCTGGTGCCAAACGTCTGCCAGTTCAGCGCGCAGATCTGCGCCCCGAGACCCCAGAAGCGCACGGGCTTGAGGTTGGAGGAGCTGATGCGGGTGCCCTTCGGATACACGCGCATCAGGTGCTTGCCGTTGTGGACCGCGATGCTGGCTGTGTGGGCGGGGAGGTGGCCGGCGAGGCCAGACTCGGAAACATTGATGAGGTGGTGGTGCGGCGCTTCGAGCAGCTCGCCGGGGTCGAACCATGTGTTGTCGCGGGGCTTCACAGACTGCGCATACACGCCGAGGGCGGCGAGTTCGGGGATGATGATCTGGATGTTCTTGGCCTCGTCCTTTTTGTTGGCCTTGTATGCTTCACGGGCTTTGCGCTCCGCTTCGTGGAGCTCCTCGCCCTCTTCGTCCTCGCTCTGGGAGTCGCTGTCGACAACTTCTTCGCCAAAGTGGTGCTCGACAATGACGGCGATCTTATCGCCTAGCTCTCTGAGAGTGACGTGCTCGGCTGGGTCATGGTCGCGACCGTCAGCCCTGTGTTCTTCGGCGTGGCGTTCGATGAGCTCCTGGCGCAGCGGCTGGGAGAGCAGACGGTCCTGAAAGACCTCGTGCATGATTTCGACCAGGCGCTTCTGGCCGTCAGGCCCGCAGTGGTTCTCCAAGGACAGCAGGATCGGCGTGGGGGCGTGGTCGGGATGCTTGGCGGAAATGGCGGCCTCCTCGTCGTGCATGTCGCGAATGGTCTCGCAGACGGCGCGGAAGGAGATGTGCGACACCAGGGTGTAGCCGTGGGTGACCTTGGGCTCGTCCTTGTTGTCGCTGTTGTCCCAGGCGTCAATCTCGACGCAGCGGGAGCCGGTGCGGATGGCCGTCTCGTAGGCCTCGGCGGAGGACTTGCCGTAGAGCTGGTGGGTCATGAGGTAGGTGTTGTGGGAGGAGCTCACAAAGTACTCGGGCAGCGGGTGGTCGCGGTCGACGAGGGCCGGGGGCGCGATGAAGTCGCCGCGGGCGAGTAGGGCGGTGAGGGCCGGGGTGCGGACGTTGTCGCCGTCGTCTTCGAGGCCGGCGTCCTTGTCGGAGAGCACGCCGCGGTCGACGAGAAAGGCGCGCAGGGCGTGGCTGACTCGCAGCTTGGCAATCTCGTGGTCGGCGCGGACGGTGCTGCGGCCGCCGCCGCCGACGGAGTCGTGGCCGATGGCGCCGCCAAAGTCCTCGTCGACGACCTCGCCGCCCTTGAGGGAGACGCGAAGATTGTGGAAGCGCGAGGAGAGGTCGGACATGTTGGATGGAGGTGGTGGTGGTATGTAGAGGTGGTTGGCTGGTGGAGGTTCGGAGCTTGGTTTGAGGCCGTCAAGGACCCGGGCAACACGTGCGTGGAGAAGCAGGACGACGTATGCAACGCCGGGGATGGAAAGACGGGGGAGGCTCGGGACGGAGTGGGACGGCTGCGGGTGAGTTGCGAAAGCTTAAACGCGAATCGTGATTGAGTGCCATGGCTGGCTGAGCAGTCGAGCTAGCAGATGCCGACCGGACGGTTGTGGCGATGCTCTGGGGGGTTGGCGGGGTCGAGGGTGGCGGTTGCGGCAGGGGGAAGGGATCAAGACGTGATGGCTGTGTGTATTCCATGGTACGATTTCGATGTTTTCTTGGCCCCTTCTCTGTTTTGTTTGACTCGTCAACCTCTGCTTGCCCCCTTTTCGCTGTCCTGAAGCTGTCCCGACCGAGTCCCTACCACATCCCTACCACACCCGCCTACGTAATGAGGGGTATCTGCAGCCAGCTCTAGGGTAGCCAGGATCTCCTGAGCCCCTCACCTCCTCCTCCTCCTGCAATCCACCATCCTCCTCAAGGACAAGGGACCTTGGACACTCCCGCTACCACAGGCCCTTATCCACCCCCCCGGCGACTTGTGGTCTGACCAGATGCAATGGGCAATGCGAGCACACAATGTCCAACGTGCGCCCTCGCTGGCGCTACGGTTATCGGCCTGCCATGCCATTTGCTGTGCGATGCCACCTCGCTCGACGCCCGACGCTGTCGTGCCTAATAGCTGCATCTATATGCACATCAACGCCACGCCACCACCCGTCGTGTAAAAGGACTCGACCGGCCTGATTTTCGTCCCGCCGGGACCCCGAACTTTTGACTCCTTCTGGAATCCGCATGTCTCGATTCTGGCCCCCCGCAATCGTGCCGCTTCCTCCCACCGCCCGTCCCCAATGGCTGCCCGTCGCCTCTCTGGCTGGCTTCACGGCTTGGTCAACGATGGCCCCCCCGAGCTGCCGAGGAAACGCAGGCATACTCTCACCCCAATGCCCTCTTCCGCCAACCTCGCGATCCAACCCCAACCCGACGCCACGGCCAACAGCACCCTCTTCCAGAGGCTCCCCGCCGAGATCCGCATCCAGATCCTGAAGGCCGCCTTTGGCGAGCGCACGCTGCATATGGACCTGCTGCTCAGCTATCCGCCGTGCCGGACCCAGCCCGCCGCCCGGGAGCACGCCGTCTTGGGCCATGCCGGCCTCTTCATTGAGCCCAGCAGAGCCGGCGATGGCCAGTCCTACCCCGTGCTTGACATGACGGCGCGCCAGACCTGGCTCTGGCACGGCTCCGTCTGCCACCGCAATCCCCCGGGGGCCGACCGTGATAACGGACACAGTGTCCAGCCCTGCCAGGACCAGTGCCGCAGCGGCGTCACACCCGATGATACATGCAAGCTGTGGCCGGGCCTCGGTCCGGAGAAGTGCCAAATCGGTGCCATGGGCTGGCTGCGGTCCTGCCGACAAGCGTAAGAATATAATGGCCCCTTCTTCCGCCTCCGAGTAATACTGCGCCGCATCGCTAACGCTTGATGCCATAGCTACCTGGAGGGCATCGATATCCTGTATGGCACAAACACAATACATACCGCCAGCAAGGTCCTGATTCTAGGGGCTGACCGGCTGCTTCTGCCGCAGCGCGCGGCCGCCATTACCTCGCTCGAGGTGCTGTGGGATTTCGGTTCGCATCCGCCTTGGGCTGACAGCTTTCCCAGCAAGACCAAGGAGTTGATGGGGGCATTCGAGGACATGCTGCGAGCCGTGCTGTCGTCGTTTCGAGGACTCAAGACGCTGTACATTTCCGCCCAGTGGACAGGGAGAGAGCCCTTTGTTGTCTCCTCGCACCTAGGCGGCGGGTCCGACGATGTTGTGGAGCGAATGCTGATGCGGCGTGTCGACGGCATGGTGCGGCAGCTCCCGGCCCGCGTGGCTGACTTTGCTTTTGCCGTACCCAGCTCAATATACGTGGAACAGTGCCGAATCGCCCGTGAAACACCAGGCATGGCGGTGGAGCATGTATCAGACGGCACTCGATATGAGCGCTTCTGGCGGCCGGTGGACAAGGGCGTCGCGCATGCAGGCTACTGGGTGCGTCTCGGCCAAAAGGACTTGAAGATAGGCGAATATGGCAGGGTATCGGACAGCCTCCTGCCTCATGAGTGGATTCTGTATGCGCAATGACGAAAAGAGTATATACGACCGAGTAGTTGTAGTTATGTACGTTTTACATAGAAGGTATAAAATGGATGGCATTAATCATCGTTGTATATCTGTAGGTATGTCTGGATGCAGTAGTCTGCCCAGTGCTGGCGCTGGAGTCGTGGCGATGGATGGAAATAGTCAGAGATTCGGGTGTCTCGTGTAAATGCAAAACGAAATTCAAGTACATTAAATCAGAAAAACATATCTGCGTCGCCTACTCGAGGTATAGACGGTGCAGCTTGATGTATTTGAAGACGGCGCCCGGAATATCCATCGACTGCTCGCGGTTCTGTATTTGCGCGCGGACCTTTGTCGAACTGACATCGTTCTCGAATGCGTCGACGACCCAAATGTTGTGCTTGTACTTGCGCAGCGGCGCGATGGCATCGCGCACGGCGCACTGGTGCGGGCGCTCGACGACGAAGGCGCCGTAGTAGCCCAGCAGCACGTCGATATCCGCGGGCGCCCAGACGCGCGGGTTGCTCATGGTCAGGGCGAGGTCGGCGCCGATGAGGAGCACGATGCGGGCGCGCAGGCGCGCGCTGCCGTCGGCGGACTGGATGCCGCCGACGGCATCGTTGATGGCCGAATCAAAGTGCCGCAGGACGTCGGCGGTGCAGCTGTAGAGCGGGCGGCCGGCGGCGTCGACGCGCGTGGCCTCCCAGTCATCGACGTGGATGGCGAGGCCCTCGGCGGCGAGGGCGCACATTTGCAGGCGGTGGTGGGCGGGCACGAGGGAGGCTTTGTTGTAGGCGTCGCTGTTGTCGGGGACATGTGGTTAGCAGATTCGTCACGAGATGATGGGGGGTAGAAGCCATGAGAGACGAGGCTGCGCACCTGCATGGGCTCAGATAGTTCCCGACAATCTCAAACTCGGTCCGCGGGACGTGGCGGGCGGCCAGCTCAAACATCTGCACATGCAGCTTGGTGATGGGCGAGAAGCTGCCGCAGGCGACGAGGACGAGCGGCGTCTTGCCGGGCTGCGTGAGGCGGCGCTTCAGCTTGCTCGTGGGAAAGGCGTATGTATTGGGCGGCGGGGACGGCGGAGGGGTTAATTGCTGCTGCTGCTGCTGCTTCTGCTGCGGTACTGATGACGCCGAGCCGTCGCTGTCGGAGTTTCTCGGTGGTGATGGCGGTGTTACAGCAGGGAGCGCCGAGGCCGGCGTCACCCGGGGTTCGGCGTCGGCGGCGACGGCTGGCAGAGACACCGTGGAGCCCATGTCTGCGGCGTTGAAATGGCGACACGACGAAAACGAGAGAGGTGCTGCGGGTGTAGGTAAGATGACAGGAGGAAAAAGAATATTGATCTTGACAAGGTTTTGCGCAAGTGCACAGCGGTTTGTCGCGTGCTCGTGTGGCTGTACGGTCGGCGCCGGCGGCGTGCGGTGTTTATGGCAGTTTTTTGCCCTTCCCCTCTGACGCAACCACAGTCTATCTGACGAAGAGATTTGGCGAGGGGCAACGAGTTAGATGGGCGGGCCCTGTTTAGCAGAGGGGCAGCCTTTTCGTTCCAACTGGTCAACTTGTCTCGGGCCTACTGGATCATGCAACGAGAGATGGCCACAGGGGATGTTTTAGTGCCTCTCTCTAGGTGGCCTCTAGCGGGATGATGTGCTTGATGATACGCCACCTCGGGAGAAGGAGCTGATTGACTGATTGACAGCTAGTACAAAGTCTGCGAAGTAAAGGCTCGAGTTTAGTGCTGTGGAGAGTGACTCGGGTGCAACTCGACCTGTCGCGGCGTTATCAGCATCGGCTGAGTCAGGCTGCAGATGACAATGCAGGTGTTTCATGGGAAGCAATGAAACTGATAAGACGAAGTGGACGAATAAATAGTAATGGGGATAGCAATAGAGAAGACGCAAAAAAGAGCCCGCGGGCGCCGTTGCTACAGTCAACGCCACTGGATGTCTGTCTCTCCGGCGTCGGCCCGGAAGCTTCGCTGGAGAAAGGTCCGTCGCCGGAGAGAAGTCCCGAATAACAAGCCGTGGCTGCCACTCGCCCGGCATTGCGATAAAGGATGGCCCTGTCATTCTACTGCAGCATCCACCTCCCAGCCTGACGAGTTCCAGACGGCGACGGCATTTGTATTTGGCAGGATGATGTAATCACTGATGCCTGGCGGCGAGCGGCTGGATTCGAGGATGCAGGGCGCAATGGCAGGCTCTGTCTGCTGCGTTGATCGGGCCAAGGCTTTGTCCCTGGTGATCCGGTTCTGGCAGCTTTGGCACGGGACGATCATCCAGGCAACGACGGGGGTGCATCGCGACCTCGGTCTGTTAGAAACCTTGACTCTCTGGGTCTTGGATGAAAAAAAGAACGGGTCATTGCGTGGAATCGGGATGCAGCAGCATCTGACATCAGATTACTTACTGGTCATGATTCGCTTGGGCTGGCGAATGGGCACTGAATGCCCCCGGGACTGGAGATGGAGAGGTGCCGAGTTGCGAGAAATAATTCTGCGGATCAGGGAGAAATACCATGTTCAATATTTTTCAACAAGGAATACGATTTTTCTTTCATTACCAGGCAGCAAGTCCAAGTCCGAGTCGAACCCAGCCATCCCGCCTGGAATATCTGACCAATGACGAGCGTGAATATGCCCCACTTTCGATATCCACTCACAATAAGAAGCCAAATTTTTTTGACTCTCTTTTTCTTCTTTTCTCTTCTTCTACAATATTGAACAACGCAAAAAAAAATCGTCTATGTTCCCCTGGCATACGCCTGCCTGGTTCGAGGTGATGACTCCGTTGCTGCCCAAGACCTACTGGGATCGCGAGGAACACAAGACGGAGAAGAAAGCGAGCAATCTTGGGTGCGGTGCTTCTCGGCCTCTGGCCACATGGGGAGGACCGCAATGATTGAACGTACATACCTAGACCTATGCGCCTCTTTTACCTTGGACATACTTGAGCTGCCTCTCAACGGCAGCTGGACCACGGATCGACGTCCCGAATGATGCCGTACACGATCAAGAGCCCCCGTCATGGGCGCACGACGGACAACCGACAGCCGCCTACAACCCCCTACACCCGATATGCCACCACCTTCGGGCAACAATTCCTAGTGCACCCCAGTAGAGCCGTATCTAGGCCACTCGAAACTGTCGTAGTAGAATATCGTGCATCACCCGAGACACAATCTAGGTACCCGGAATGCGGCAAGAGGGGGCCATCTTCTTGACTGCGAGCAGGCTACGACAGCGCTCAATATCCCGTACCCAATATCACACAACCGACATCACACTGCCAAGTCACTCAAATGAAGAAAAAACCGCACTATAATCATTGTGGTTGCAAATTTGCGTTATCTCGCGACCTATATAGCCAACCCCGGCCTCGACCAACACCTTGCAAAAAAAGCTCCATTACAAAAGTAGAAAAAGAAACGGGTATGTGTCTGTGTGCCATGGCCCGCCATCGTATGTAGAATTACACAAGCGTGTCAACATAGCGAAGAGAAGAAAGACCATCCAGGGTCAGTATCGAAGCTGTCAAGGTTCCGAAAGCACAAGGGACTGTCGAAGCGCGCGCTCGTCGTTGATCCGAGGTTCTATTCCGCGGTTAGTTTGTTGAACAGCGATAACCAAGAAAGGAAGTTCCGGCAAAGGAATACGTACTGGACTTAGAAGGCCTCGGAGATGGCACGGGCAACCTGGTGAAGCTCATCGAGGTTACGCTTGGCACCGGCGCAGTGGTGGTCGCCGTCGCCGCACGTCTCCTCCTCGACGCCGTCGTTGCGGGAAGCCAGGACGGCATCCGCAGCACGCTTGGCTTTCCAGCAAGGCTCACCGGGCTGCATGCACCAGCGCTTGGCGAGACCGTCCTGGGCCTCGACGGAGCGCTTCCAGCACGGCTCGGCGGGCTGCATGCACCAGCGCTTGGCGACGGCGGCCTCGGCAGTGAGGTCGCGCTTGATGCTGTGCTGCTCGTAGAAAGCGGCCGAGTCGGCGGTGCCGCGGGCGGCGAGCTGGATCAGGTTGTCGTGGGCGGCGCGGGCGATGGGGGCGATGTCGCTGGCGCGGGCCTCGACGGTCTCGACGGTGCGGGCGTCGAGAGCCTCGACCGCGCGCTTGAGCTTCCAGCAAGGCTCGGCGGGTCTCATGCACCAGGGCGCGGGAGAGGCGAGGGCGGTGGCCGTGAAAGCAGCAAGAGTAGCAAGTTCAAACTTCATGTTGGCGGGTTGGGGGTGTAGTGAGAATGGAAGTTGTTGGTGTGTGTGCTTTGTCCTGCAAAGACGGAAGAGGAAAGAGATTGGGTTGGTAGTGAAGAGATAAGAGAGAATACGAAGGAAATGAGAGCTGTGTCTGAAGAAGTTGAAGCAGAGAGACGGAGGGATTCGCCGGGGTGTTTATACTCTGAGGTGAGGGCCGCCAACACGCATCAACACCAGCACCACAAACGCCTTCTTTGTTCAGCTTGATGGATAAGGAGACGGATAGAGGAACAGTCTAGACTAGAAGCCTCAACGTGAATAAGAAATGAATAGGTGCCCGGCCTTGGCGAGCTTGGCTATTGTGAGCCCGTCCCCGCTCGCTGCCGACGGCCTGCGCCGCGGCAGGAGTGCAACAAACTCGTCTAACCCGTTTCGCAGCTCAAAACGAATACCAAGTGTTTATTGTGCTCTACTATAAAAAACGACATGGCTCTTGTCCAAGCCATGTGGGAGATGTGGTTGTGGCGCGGCGGCTGGACAAGGGCCAAAAAGATTCTATTGATACCCCAATTAGGAAATACCGTCCCGGCACGCCACGCAGCGCCGGCGAATCACATGCCACCCCGACAACTGGGGACAAACTCTAGATCCTGTCCTTGTTGGTCATCTCTCTGTTGTTTTCTTCATCCAGACTCCTTCGCCCTTGTTCTTTTTCCTGCGGGCCACGTGCGATGAGCCCGTCTCCGCAGAGAGCGCTGCCCGGGGCGCGGGCTGCGTGCGATGCTAGCCACGGCGCATCACCGCCCGACCGAGAGCCTGTTACCCCGGAATGGGACTTGTCCATCAATAGACGCGCGAGCGGGGTGAAGGCTTTTCCCGCCATGTTTGCTCTTTGTTCCAGCCAAGCCGTTCGCTGCTCCTTCATCAAAGTACCGCGAGCAACTATGAATAGCAGGGTTTGCGGAGAGGAGCTCTGCGAGAACGGTTTCCACGGGGCGTAATGGCTCCTCCAAGACATTCGACTTATTAAAAAAGATATGAGCAACGTAATTGGACGGAAAAAACGCGCATGTGGCTGCCCAGACCGACATGTCCTGCACCTGCCGCAGTTCGTGGCTTCATCAATCTGACTCCTTACATGAGAGACATATGCAGCATACCTAAAATATGCTGCATATGCAGATGAGACATTCTAAAACCAAGTAGCACCAAATCAAGCAAAGGCTAAAGTTTGTCGTCCGCAGCCCAGCACTTCGCTCCTCACTCCTGTCCTGCCGGCCGGCTCCTCTGCTGCGGCGCTCTTGCTTGCATGGAGCCAGTGTCACCTTTCTGTTTCCCAAGCCACAATCTAAAAGGTTCCAGAGCTGAGCGGATGGGGCTATCAAAGGCAGAGCTTCACCTGTCGCCTGCGCCCGCATCTTGATCTTGACGAGAACCCCTCGCCGCAGCTCTTATCAACAGTCCATCGCACACGAGCCTCGGCCCTCACGTTTCCCAGCTCCGATAAAGGTATTGCAAACAAAGCACAACTGTTTTTCAGGTCCCCTTCCTTTGATATGTCGCCGCGCGTCCGGTGCGGGGGACGAGACGCTGCCTCTGGTGGAGGCTAGCTTGGGTGTAAGATCCCAATCGAGGCAACGCCGAGGACGTGATACGCGCACGGCGGGTTTCCCATCCTTGTCCCGCCACCGGCATCTATGGTTACCATTGTAACAATCCGTCGCCACACACCACACAGTGCGGGTGTCCATCGTGCTGACTTGACCGTGCGACGTAGTGTGTAGTACTGATGCGGCCAGTCGCCGTGATAAGGCTCTCGCCACATGTAGTTCCAGCCGTTTTATTCTCAATGAGGGGAAACATGACAAGATTATCAAATTGAGTTTCTTTTGGCAAACCCGCGAAGATGGCGAGCAAGATCGAGTACGAGCAGGTCGGCGACAGCGCCGCCGACTACGAGAATGAGTACCGACAGCCGGGATCGAGACCTCGGCGCTGGATCCCAGCAGTGGGCGCCTTTGTTCTCGGCCTCCTGACAATGGGCGTTCTCATTTCCATCTATTCTGCCCTCTCTTCATCGTCCCGCCCGCACGCCCGCGTGATCCCCCTCGCACCCAACGGCACCAACCCCAGCACCGGCCTGCCGCTGGCGTGGTCCCACGGCGACTGTGGCAACTCGCCCACGGACGCCCGCGCCCGCGGCTGCCGGTACAGCATCGTGCTGCACTCGTGGCTGCCAGAGGCGTGCCTGACCGCGGCCGACGACGAGGACGCGCGCGACATGTACAGGGACCGCGAGCAGTGGTCCTACCGGACGGCGTCGGGGAGGAACCTCACGCTGGACGAGCTCGGCGCGGGTGACTACGGCCACTTTGACACGTCGTTTGACTGGCACGTCACACACTGCATGTTTGTCTGGAAGCGGCTACACAGGATCCTGCTGGACCCGACGCAGGAGCTGGACACGTACACGGCAAACTACCACCACACGAGCCACTGCGTCAAGATGATTGGCGGCCACCCGGAGGGCATGAAGGATTCGGGGACCAAGATCTTTGTCAAGTATCCTAGGTGCGCCAAGTAGACGTTTATTCATAGTTCAGCGCCGAAGAGAAAAAGCTTTATTGATTATGATAATTACTGCTACTTTGCAGGCCCCGTCCGGTTGAATGCCATGATCCTGCGCCTGCAACCAAGCCCTACTCGTTCTGGAAGATCGGCGCGCCCTCAACGAACTGGAAGAAATCCAAATCCTGCGTAGCGGTATTTTCAACCGCCCACTGGTGAATTTTGTCAAAATTCTTGCAAGTGTGCATCGTGTGCACGTTCCCGATGAACCTGTTCTGCTTCCTACTCCACTGCCACGTAATCGTGGCCAAGTCAGACGAGCACTGTAAAGATTGCCTGAGCTGTTCATAGCAATGTTCCATGTGGAAAATATTATCCTCGGCTTCTTCCGAGCCTGACGTTAGATCCATAGGGTAGGCGTCGGGATACACCAGCTTGCGCATCATATTTAGGCAGTGTAGCTGATGAAAGACGTCGAGCTCCACGATGTGGTAGTCCGTGTCGTTGGAGAACCGCGTCGTGGCGTTGACAAGACGCGTAGCTGATTCGGGCGAGATTTGGGAAATTAAAGTTTCTAAAAATGAGGGCATTAGCTTTTATCCTGCTCTTACGCTGAGAAGAATACGCACTGTTGTAGAGATCATCCCATGCTCTGTCCACCTCTGGCGTAGAACCGAGGTACTTTGATGTATCCCCCTTGAGACCCCCCGTGAAAAGAATATTGTGATATTCAACTACAGACTCTGCAGGCGCTTTTAATTGTTAGAACACAATCTCTCCGGGCCGGCGGTGGTACTTACAGTGCACTTCATTTGGAATATAATGCCTTCTGGGCTCCTTGTTCTGCAGGTTCCATACCGCCACGAGTGCCAATAGCAGCCCTATGTTCAGCGCAATAGAGTACGATAGGATGTTAGCCCATCTCTGGCGCCGAGTCGGCCGCAATGGCCGCTCAAATCTGTCTTTCTCATCCTCGTTTAGAAAAAGGACTTCGTCGGAAACCCGCCCCCCTCTTTCGTGGCCCATTGGTTGGAGAACCATTGAATTTCGAATCTGTTGTCTCCGAGTGTAGTATACGTCGCAGGTGTCGTGTCCAAGCACCTTTTCGGTTCCTTACTGCTGTTTCTCAGCTACAATGGGCAAGCTGGGGGCGGCATCATGTGCTGAGGATCTGTACTCGTCACAGTGCACTGTGTACGACGTGCCACGCTTACACTCATTTCCCCATACAGGCCATCTACTAGCACCGAATGTTACATTTGTATCTTTCCATGGTACCATTTTTTCCCTAGTAAACGAACGCCAAAGGACTCAAACGATAGGATAGAAGACAGCGTGCCAGCCCTGCGGGGAGGCGCTACGTCAGCCCTTAACCCTACGGGGAAGATGGCACTGTTCATCACGCGCAGAGGTAAGTGAGGGGAAAATAAGATCCATTTTTATCTCGTACAATATTCAATGCCGATGGGGTATTGGACAAGCTATTGAGGGCTGGTTTTACGGAGTACCATGTAAGAACTCAAACCCGTCAGCCCAGCCCTCGCCCTCGCCCCCGCGTCCCTCGACTTACAACTCTTAAACAGCGAGGTCACAATCCCGCTTGCACTGTAGGCAAGAGACAGATATTTTGGGTGCAATTACGTATTAAGTCTTCGTGTTTGTAGATATGCAGACTTTGCGGGCTTCAGTCTTCCTTCTCAGTGGCGCGCTTGCATCGATGTGTCGCGGTTGTGTCAATTGGAGGGCACGTTGAACTTCAAAGGCACAGGATAATCCACTAAATAATCACTGGATCCCCTAAAGTTTACATGTCGTCTGTCTAGCACGAGCCTTGATTGGCGGAACGAAGACAATGTGAGTGTCGGCGATGCAGGTCTGTTGGGCTAGGAGCACTGCCGGCTTACATCTCTCCAAAACAGGCGACTTTCAGTATCCATATTTCTAGTGTGAGATCGAGGACATGAGAGACTCGATGTAACAATGAATTAATGTAAGGCGAGAAGTGCATTGCCGCTACTGGTAGATTGCGAAGTGCAGCGCCGCGCCTTGGGCGTGCTGGTGGGGGTTGTGGCCATCCAGCCGTATACATATGAATGACATATCCGTCGAGCGGTACAGAAACTTCCCGTGAGAAACCACGCTACTACAAACATCATCTCAAAAATACTTGCTACAAGTTGTGGTCCAAAATGAAGTTCATCATCCCCGTCGCCTTCGCGCTCTTCGGCGCCGCCCTCGCCGCGCCGGTCGACGTCGATACCCGCGCCCCGAAAGGTGATATCCTCTACAACAACGCTGCTGGTTGGGGCAAGCGCTCGGAGGATGCCGATGCCGCCAAACGCTCCCCCAAGGGTGATATTCTCTACAACAATGCTGCTGGCTGGGGAAAGCGCTCCGAAGAGACCGACTCAACCAAGCGTTCCCCCAAGGGCGACATCCTGTATAACAACGCCGCTGGCTGGGGCAAGCGCTCTGACGAGAAGCGTTCTCCCAAGGGCGATATTCTCTACAACAATGCCGCTGGCTGGGGAAAGCGCGCCGAGGAGGCCGATTCCGCCAAGCGGTCCCCGAAAGGCGACATCCTTTACAACAACGCTGCTGGCTGGGGAAAACGCTCCCCTAAGGGTGATATTCTCTACAATAACGCGGCCGGTTGGGGAAAGCGCTCTGAGAGCGCCGAGAACACATCTTAAGGCGACGGAATCGCAACAAGCTTATACAGCCATAGGACATTAGAAGTACGAACAAATACAACTGGTTGCCGAGATAGTCATACTTGCAAAGGAAGGCCCGGAGGCTGCGTCTCAGCAGCCTCAAACACCGTCCGTAGTGATCGACATAAGCTCTAGGCCCATTGAAGCTACAGCATACAATTCTAAAATAAAGAGGCAAAAAGACGTGGATTCGAGTACAATATTAGGACTTCCGCTCACGAGACAGTGACTGTTCTTCTACGTGGCACGAGAACCCCACGAGTGCCGAATGTAACCTTGCAGATCCTCTGGGGTTGGGGAATGTGGCGGGCGCCTCGAATACTTTCATGGGGGCCAAGCGTACTATAACAGAAGATATACCACAGAGGTAAGCACTACGCGCCTTACACTGAGCCTGGTTCCAGTCCTCCCCGCCATGTTCCGCATGTCCTCTGGTCTCGGTGAAGGAGAGATTGAGGAGCATGTTTTCAGAAATCTTCATTTTCCACAGAATTGGCGTTGAATCATGTACTCGGAGAGGCCTTCGAAAAGGTCTGCTGGCGGCGTCGCGGATACATCAGACACCGAGAGCCTGCTGAGCCTCGACCAATCACAAGAAAAGCTTCTACATTCTCTGCAACAAGCACGATCGAAACGAAGTGGACGATTAAAAATACTTCTACATGTCGCAGTCATTTCTGCTTATACCATAACTGCCATCTCTCTATTGATATGGGGCGCGAAGCTACGCGGAACAAAATGCCAGTGCGAGAGTGGTGAAGTGTACTGTAAGTCGTCCCTGTGACAGGCTCTAGCGGCATTGAATTGCTAACAAAATTCAGCTCCTGCGAAAACGGCAATCGAATACCAGAAGCAAACTATCATTCACGAAGTCTTCAAAACCAGCAAGTTTAGGGGCATGCCGCGCCCGGAAGTGGACGAGGCATGGGAGGATCTTTTACGATGTGCGATGTTTCCCGACGCCATTTCTTTACAGTACTAACACAATCAATGCCAGACAACGACATTCGTGTGCAAAAGGCGGATCTCGAAAAGGCGAACATCACATCCGTTCCGCTCAACGACGAGCAAGGCGGCTATTTCGTGACGCTCGACGTCTATCATACTCTGCATTGCGTCGACCACGTCCGCAAATCCTACTACTCCGAGTACTACAAGAACCCGAATCCCCTCGCGCAGCAGCGGGAGCACTTTGACCACTGCATCGACCTGCTGCGCCAGACGCTCATGTGCCACGGAGACATCTCGCTGCACCCGTTTGAATGGATAGACGACTACCGGTTCCCGTGGCCCACCGAGCGGACGGAGCATCAGTGTCGGAACTGGGACAAGGCGCACTCCATTCCGAACCTGGAGGGCCCGATACTGACACATCCGACCTTGGGTATGAGCGCGCACTGGCAGAGACAGATTCGGCAGATCGAGGGGCAACGTACTAATTGGCATCTATAGGTACCTCGTATCGCGGTAATGAGCCTGGCTGGACAATGGGCGAGTCGGCCGCCCATCATTAAGTTGCTGGCTCTCTTTGGGCGACGGCCGCAGGCCCGCCATGCGCTTCTTCGCAGCAGTGGCTCAAACTCCTTGTTGGTGCATTACTCGCGGCAACTTCCACAATAAATTTTGATCCTGTAGATAGAGCAAACGTCAATCTGCCCAATAGAAAATAAAATTGTATCTGATGCCCTTGTCCTGGGCTCTTCAACGCCAAGCCGCCTCGTGCCCAAGGTGACTCTTCCCTGTCCATCCATCTGCGGAATCTGGATAGAATTCTATCTCTACACTTTCTAAAAACGATGACATGTTTCCGCCTTTTGTTCTTTGTCGGTGACATCCAGGGCTGATGATGCTCAATATCGCACTTGCGTTCCCACAGATCCAGGTTTCATGGTCTAACGGTTATGACTGCGGATTCTGATTCCGCCAGCGAGGGTTCGACTCCCTCTGAGACCTACATTTTTGTCGCCGAACCCTCGATCCTCGCTTGCCATCATTTCCCTCAGGTTGTTGGTTCTAGCGTGGTTGAGAGTGTCTCGCCTTTTTTTTTTGAGTCATGGGACAGTAATAAAACTCTGCGAGTAATGAAAGTCCGCCCTCGCGTCACCGAGTATTGTCAGCGCTCACCTCGGTGATGCAGGGATTATCCTGCGACTCATAGCTTGATTACCCAAACATAGACGTACTTTCTTGCAGGTCTCCGTATGTCTCAGTATGCATACAGGTTGGTTTCCGCGAGATATATGTCTCTTCCGCGTTCTAACCATGTCCGCCGTGGCGGTATACCGCCCTCGACAAGCAGTCGCGCTCCTGTTCGTGCAAGGTGAATCCATGTTCCCTGCAATAAGTCAATGTCTAACAAGCAGACATTGATACTTTTTAAGGTTTCTCCACTAATTACCGTGCTCTGAGACCCTGCGTTTGATCGTGACGCCCTGGTGTTCGCAAAGCGCGCACGGTCATCCTGCTCATGAATGACAAGTAACGGCATTATGCATGCCTCGATGGAAAATGGGGAAATGACAGCGGCAATGTATTTATGTGCAATTCAGTCGCACAGAATTTATACCTGATGTGGCGGTGTGGAAAACAGTTTGACTTGATATCCGAACCAACCCAACGACTCAACGACATCATTCAAGACCCTGGCCTACTGACTGATGCTTAGTTCGTAGACCGTTTAAAGGCCGCCACGCATTGTAAAAGGCACCACTCTACAGTGTCTATTAGACTCGGGGCGCCGTGACTTCACATTTCAGCGCATGGTTCCTAAGTCAAGTGACGAAATTGGTGAGATCTTGGACGCTCCTTGGCCTGCAGCAGCTTCTTCCTACCCTATACCGGGCTAATATTCACGACAAACAATCGACCTGTAATGGCTAAAATGAATGCGCGAGCACTCTATAGTTGTCAGTTCCGTGAATTCAAACAGATACAGAGTTGTAAGAGAAACGAGGACCTCGCATATCAGGTGTTGATGCCAAATGCGCTCATATCGAATACACTAACTGGCGCCGAGTCTTGCCACAAACATGCTATGGATGCACGGAAAAGTAAACCTCTGAGTAAGTAAAGTTCTATTACATAAGGATAACGGATATTATTCCCTTGCTTTCTTTTCTCTTAAGAATCGGGACGCTTGTTGCCAGCTTCACTCACCTACACCAAGCCAAGCCAAGTGAAATGTCTGGGATCAATGCGAGCGCGGAGCTTCCAAAGAATGGCTCGGCCCCCATCCTCGCGGTATAGTCTTTCAAGACGCTGTTTCTAGGTTGTCTACAACCTCCCGTTTCGGGTAAAGCTTCAGGTCTGCAGAGTCGGGGAAAAGATGCGCGGCGAGGGCTGCGACGGCAAACATCTCGGAGCTATTTTAGCAGCGCTGAGATGCAAACTAGTCTACGAGTGAGGATTGCATGAATTAGAGCCAAAGGCATAGGTGTGCTGTCCATCTGAAATGCAGGCGGGCGAGAGCCTGGCAATACGTCAATGGCGTCGCTGGCTCTATGCACCTTTTATTGAGGCAGCTTTGGCCCCGAGTAAGCCTGCCACGCTACGAGCAGGGAAGAGGTCTTGCGCAGCGAGGAAATATCCCTCAATTTTCAGGTGATCAGCGAAGCTGCATGTTGCTATGGGATATTTCTTGATTTTGGTCAAACCGCAATAATGATCACACTTGATTGGCAATTCCTTACCGTGCCTCGACGATACCGGCGGCCAAGCAGGACCGCTTGATGGCCCTGTCACCCTTTTGATCGACACTGCACCTGTATGAACGCCACAATATGTCTGTAATATCAGCCACCAGAGCGTTTCCAAGCTTTGAACGACGCAGCTGCACAGTTGATGGCGGGTTGAGGTAGCCACAACCACACCGGATTCAAGCCACCTGTCCCCGCGTTGCAACACTGTGTAGAATGAAGTTTTTTTCTGTTGGATGACCCGCGCTGGGCCCGCAAAGTTTTGAGATCAACATACATCTGCCCCAATAGAGAAGTAGAACTGTCAATTTGGGTACTTGAGGCTTGGCCCCCGATCGTGGCCGGCTTAAGCCTCCGTGGGGACTCGTAACGGGGCTCCGCACTTCAGCTATTGCAGCAAGGGAATAGGAGACTGGCAACCAGCTCTATGAGGTCAATCAGGATCGACAGGACTATTATTGATTGAGATCTGGGTATGACTGAGGAGGCTTCCCATCACGAGCGACCTGGCGCCCCGACAACCTCGTCGCTGATGCAACATCTCAGCGGTGATCGACTACTATCACGACCAAATGTAGCACAAGTTTATGAAATTCATTTGAAGGCGCCTTCAACACGGAAACGAGTGCCGTTCCGACTCGGGTATTGATCCAGAGAAGCAACTCCTGCTGCACATCATAACCACAAACCCGGTTTGTTGCTGGGAGTAACTAGGTAGCGGCCGCTTTCTACCGTCGTTTACGGCTCGTATTTATTTTGGAGAAAGCTGCAGGTCCCCTCTGAGTGGCTGGGCCTGCTGGCTTGCCCGGCGCGTACTTGCATTGAGAATTGTGGCCACAGCTTGACACTAATCACGGGCCAAAGCCAAGTGCAAGGAGGGTCCAAGGGAAATGTCATTGCTGCCCGAGGATGCCGCTCGACTTGCCGGTGTCTGTGTTTCGTGGCAGGGTGCAGCTGTGCTACAACTTGGCCGTTGCTGGTCTCTATACGGTGCAGACATGTGATGCGTCGGTACTGTCCAGGAGATATTGGCACATCGAGGAACTCGCAACTTGACAGGGCCTCGGTGGTGGTACTTACTTAATTTTTACCGCTGGCGTCCGCAAACCAGCGGGAAGCTGGTCTCCAATCCACAAAAAAGGGCGATGCGCTCGACGGGACTCGGGAGTCAAGTTGCCAAGCAGCTCCCCAGTCGGGTTGGCACTCTCCACAGCGGGCCGCCCGTGGAGGCAACATGCCCTTTTCGCTCCCTTGTTCCAGGCCTCTTTGAGCCAATAGTCTGGTCTTTCTGTTGCAACACTAGGAACTCTTCCGTCTCGCCGTCACGGTGGCTGTCGTAGTGCAATCTTTCGTTCCTTGAACTAGGTAAGCTGCCTAGCGGCTTGATGAGCGGAAGTTCAGATGTCGTCGCGGCGATGAGCCGTGGCTGGCTCATTTGGGATAGGGTTGAGACACCAACTAGCCAGGGCTGTAAAACAGGAGCGGGAAAACCCGCCATAAAGGTCTCACCCGGCGTGGGAATTAGCCCAACCTGACAAGTTGCGCCCGGCGGAAACTAGGCCAGGTGTAAATTACTCACTGCAAGGGAGACGTGCATGACACAGCTGGTCGGGAAGTTGGCAGGACACCCAGCAGCCCCAACTCGCCAAGTTTGCACAACCTCTCAAGCTCCATCCTTGCCCTCGGATCGCCGCGTTACGGTACGAGTTCAGCTGTATGACCAGCCGTTTACGAAGTAGCTACAAAGGACAAAGGACAAGGGACAAGAGACAAGGGACAAGGGACAAGGGATACAGGGGAGTTCCCCAGCGACTTACGAACATCAGAGGGTCGGCCGACCCGGTCCCGCTCTGCCCACAGCCCCCCGGCCTTCGCCAGCCAACCACAGCTGATTCTGTTTTCCTTTTCTGGCGCAGCTGGCGGGGTCAAGATTCTGGCGTAAGCTGGGCAAGGAGTGTGCAGTGTGCAGTGTCTCGCTCAGCCGAAGCTGTGCTGCAAGCGACAGGTCCAGTGCTTCAACCAGGCCAGCCCATCATGAGCCGAGCCCATGTACGTGCGCTGCAGAAGAAGGGGATGCAAGTCTGCCATATGCACTATGGAAAGTGTTCCGTCGTCTCGAGGCAGAGGTGGGCAGAATTTCGGCAAGTGACCGCAGCCACACTAGCACTGACCTCGGTCAGCCAGGAGACAGCATCGAACCTGGAGCGCATCATGATGCAACTCGGGAGCGTGCCTATCTGATGTGGTATTGTTAGTAAGAGATGGGCACCTTGCTGGGATAGACAGCCCGCTCCTGCAGCGTCCAGGAAACAACGGCCGTGCAAGCCAAGGGAGGACTAGTCCTGGACTCTTCTTTGCTTCTTTGGGCCGAATGAGGAACCTGTCTTGTCAGGCTGATTCACAACCGAGAAACATGTCAACCATGCTGCAGCAGAGACACCTCACGCCACCAGCAGAACGTTGCTTCTGCTTTAGGACTGGTACTTGTACATGCTCGCACTGCCCAACGCCGCAGCCCGTCGTGAAGGGCCCATTGAGGATCCTTTGCATCCCAAAACTGCATGAATTATCAGCTGAGAGACCAGAATCTGGCCACGTCAATTATGCATGTCTCTCCCGCCTTTATTTAGCCCCAGAAAGGCGCCCGTGCCTCGAACGGGATTACTGGGATGATAATGACTTCTCAGATTTCTCCCGTTGCTCCACACCCGGCCCTCATTGGTTGCATTGTATTGCTTGGCGGAATCTGGTGGCGAGACTGAGTGAACTCTATTCCGGTGAGAAGAAGCAAAACGGGCACTTTGCCTCGAGACTGGTAAAATGACCTATCAAACTCGACCGACCTGATACTCGACGCACCGGAACGACGGACTCCCGCGCAAAAGTGACCCGAGAACCTCTGCAAATGCATGCACGTCAAGCTTTCCCTGTGTCTGCCCTGCCCAGCCCTCGTGGTACACGGGAAGCCGAGCATAACAATGAGCTCGCTCGCCGTCAGTCGCCGTGTCTTGCCTCCCGCTCTGCAGAACAGGGATGCGCTCAGCTCATGACAGCTACATTTCACTCCCGTCCTACAGAAGCCGCTGCGGAAACTTCGTGGAGGGTGCGCCACTTCCTTCTGCTCTGCCTCTCCACACAACTCGAGGCGTTGGCCGGCTCCATCTGAGATTGCCGTCTCCATGTATTTCTCTCATTTTGACCGACGCTACACCCGCCCCCTCCGGCCGGCTGGAATGGAAGGTCAAAGTCCAGGGGTGCAGCGGCGCTCCACACCCGAGCAGGCATTTCTGCGACAGTCCGATGTTAGTGGTCGTTCTAAGTTGACGACGGCGCCGGCGCGAGAACCCACCATTCCATCCAAAGTATGGGAATACCGCAGCCTGGCGAGAAGAGCCATGTAGTCAGGCTGAGCAGCGGGATCGGACACTGCCCTGTTTCCACTCATCACGCCCTAATCGAGCTCTGAGCTCTCCGGGGCATCGCCTGCTTACGAGTTCTCGTAGCCCGGGCGTTAGCTGGCGCGTAAGAGCATAGACAAACGGAGATGATATGATCAACTGCCGGGCCTTGATTATGCGCCAGCGCTGCTCATAAGGGGTGAGGCATATGCCTCTCCACAATTGTCAATGCCGTTTTGCTATTATTGTGCCGGGCCGAATCAAACTGCATGTAAGTTAAGCCCGGCTGCACTTTAACGTACGAAAACTACAATACCACCGTTTGCGGAAGTATACTATAAATCAGGCAGGCTAGGAAGTTTCGGAGAGTCTCTTAGCCGTTCTGCTTCAAATCACCGGAATGTATCTATAAATGAAGCGGTCAGAATGATGTATAGCTCATTAGTTTTCCCGGGCTAATGTGACTGTGACGTTGTACTAACCCACCCTCTCGCGAGCTGTAAGGGCTGTGCAAGATTGTGAAGCCAGTCAGCCGCATGACAAGCACACCCCAACCATTGGGATACCTGCCTCTCCAGCTTTGATGTAGGTGAGCATGCACATCGAGTAGTCAGTGTCTCTTCTTGACGCCACCCATTCATGGCTGCTCCGCCAACGGCGACTGTCGAGTGTGGTTGTTCCTACTGGCAGCCGGCGAGGTGACAGTCACCTGAAGCAACCTCTCATCGCCGACGGCCTTAGATACGGTCTCTCGGACGCCCAATGTATAATCCAGTGATCATTAATAGCAATTGTCATCTGCACAAACTGTTCGTATCCAGGAGGGAAAGTATTCCTTGGTGGGGCCGTGGCCAGGTTGCATCACAGTCCCCTTGCGGGTCAGCAGGGAACCGCACCAGCCTTGAGAGCCACAATCTGTTTCATTTTTTTCAGTCATTATTTGTTTCTTCTGGCCATCTATTTTCGGCCCTTGCTGGGCTACTTGACCATGGAAGTGGATAGATTGTCCAAGTGGATCGGAGGGAGCGCAAGGCTGCCTGGGTTGGACGTAATGGAGAGTGAAGCACATCTCAACGGCTGAGCAAAGCCATCAATCAAGTATAAAAGGCACTGAAAATCCCCCCAAATTCTGTCTCAACCTCTTCAATCAACATACACTCAACTCTCTCTTATATACATACTCTCCTCCTTTCAGAACACTCCACCATTCTCAACCATCACAATGAAGTTCTTCATCGCCGCTGCTCTCTTCGCTGGTGCCCTTGCCGCACCTGCTGAGGTCGATGTTCGCACCAGCAACCACAACAACCCGCCGCCAATCCTAGGTCCCCTGTGCAACCCTGGTCTCTTCTCCAACCCCGTCTGCGCTGACCTTGACGTCGGCGGAGCCTTGTGCGCCAACTCTGTCGTTCGTACGTGTCAGTCCTTGCTGCTCCGCCTCGCCAAGTTAACTAACAACGCAATGTAGCCTCTCCGGATCTCCATAATGTTGCTGATTTCGTCAAACTCTGTGCCAAGTATGGCAAGGAGGCCCGCTGCGCTGTCATCTCTATTGTAAGTTCTCTGGAAGCGTCTCTCAATGCCACATTCTTGCTAATTACATCACGGAATAGCTGGGCCAGGCTGTCCTCTGCATACCGCCCACTGGTGGTAAGCAGTAACGGCATCACTCGCTCTCACCTCTACCGATTTTAAGCCTTTTCTCCGAAGCCGGAAACGAATGAGCTTCGATGGTGCAGTGGACGCCTGAAAACAAATCAGCCCGCAGCCAATCTCTCTGCTGGGCTAGTGCGAGTTACCTTGAACTTCTTTCGGCCAAGTTCATTCCTGGCCGCAACCATGGTACGGAGTAGGGGCACAAGATATAGCTCTGTACTTGGGGGAACATACCCGTGATATAACTTGAACGTTTTTAATGACTGAATAATATCGTTTCTATGCAACATGCGACATTTAACTAATACATTAGTAGTCTGTTGCTCAGCCTTCAGCCCTTTCAAGTGTCTCACGGTGATGGCAGCAACTGTGACATGACATACTGTTTGTTTCACCAAGTCCAGTCTCATACAACTGACTGCTGTGATTTTTTGTTTTGCTGTGAGTGAATACTTTGGTAAATAACGAGGATGATTAAGATCGCTCCGTGTGCCGTAACGCCTTAGGCAGTGCGAAGACTCTGGCGCGTATTTTCCCACCGAGGACGGCAGTGCCACAACGGTGGCCTGATCTTTTGAAGCAAATTCGTATTTAATTTCAGATGATATATTTATTACGTAGATACGAACAAGAGTTTAACGTTTTTCGTCAGATCCCCGGCGAAGGGAAGTGGAAAGTTCCAGAGACAGCTTGCAGCTGGAATCCACCAGGAAGAAAACTCCATCACTCGCGTTGCTATGGCAGGAAGGAAAAATAAAACAAGAAGCAAGTTAAAATTTCCGAAAAAAAAAAAAAAAAGTTTGGCTCCGAATGGGCTGTCTGACTGCCCCCCACTACCTGCGCGGCAGTTGCGTCATCGTGCTGAGACAGGGCCGAAAGACATTGGAAAGATGTAAACAAATGCAGCGTAGTTAACTAGTTAATTTATGTCCCATGAAATTATGTAATAAGCTTAATCGTATAACCCTATTTACTGTTCCATATACCGCAAGGAAAATTTTTAGCATCAGCACATCTGCGCGGACGCTCGTGCTAAAGACGCACTTATGACAGACAGGAGCGAGACTCAGTAGAGGGTATTCTGGGCGAATAATTGGCCATTTATGGCTTATTTATTCTCTGTACCTTACATACACGCCTCCACTAGTAGTGATACTCTGATCCTTACTCCTTCGGTAGTTTCGCTTTTGTAGATGGCCCTCGCAACTCTCGCACTACTCCGTCAACATCCCAATAGTTCTGCGCAGAACTCAAAGAGGAAGAGAACATGGCTGAATGGAATCAGTATCACGATCGGCTATCATGGCATGGTAACTGGAGAGCGGAAAAGCTGGCCTACCTTGCACCGACGCGTGCCGCGAAGCCGTCGTGTGTCACCTCCCGGGGGTCATACAGATTCCCAGCTGGCCAGCCGCAGCTGACCGCGTCCGCGCAGCCTCAGACGCCGCGCGGTATGCCACAGAAGTCGGCGCACAGCTGGCACATGCGCTCCGCGGGCTCAAAGGCGCAGCTGTCGCCCGCGGGGCCGGCCCTCGACGCGGCGGACGTGTTGGGGCAGTCGCGCGCCGGGAACGCCGCGTGGGACATGACGAAGCGCCGCTGCTTGCAGACCACCGTGACCAGGCCGGTCTGGTTGACGAGGTGCCGCATGCCGAACGGCGTCTGCACCGCCTCCTCGATGCGCCGGCACCTGTCCTCGGCGGTGCACGGGCAAAACTCCTGGACCTGGATGAACTGGCACATGACTCTGCGGAGAGCGCGAGGGAAGCGGGAATGGGCTCGCTTTGGAAGCGGAAAGTGTCATGAAAGGGTGAGCTTTGGAGTCGAGGTCGTAATATGTTTGTATTTTTTATGTATATATAGTGTGTTACGGCATCTTGCTGCGTCGCGCAAGCGGCGCACAAACTGCGTTCACGTCAACTCGTTCTTTGCGTAGGACATGTTGATAAAAGGAGTCGTGTGCGAGTACACAGATATTCTGCGTGCATCACTACGCCCTGGAGGCCCGGTGGTTCTCTCTCATAGGCTGCTTCAGCACATGCTGCAATCGCCACAGGGCTGCTCCGTGAAGAGGTAGATGGTCGGGTCACCCAGGGGGCCTATGAGCGACTCGAGGGTAACCTGGAAGCAATTTCGCGATGGCGACGCGTCTTCTTCCTGGCGTTTCTGTCGAGGGCACATTTCACCCACGTGGACCTTCTCGCTCATTGCGTGATACCGGGTGCCGCCGACGTCGACCAGCTCTGCCTCCTGCGCGCCCAAGCAGCCGGCACCTTCTCTGCATCGACACACGGTGATTTGGAAGTAAAATTTGCACATGATGACTGGTAACAGGCGTTTCCAACGTGGTGAATTTGCAAGTCAGTAGTAGCTGAGTGAGCGGTAGGGTGCAAGTTGGAGCCATCTTCGAGGGCGCATTCGCAGCTAGATATAGATATCGCCGCGTCGGGTCACGACGCACAACATCACCGTGAATCACTTGTTGCCCAGCTGTGATTAAGTAATTAAAAGCTAGAAGACAGTGTCTACCTCTGCGAACAAAGCCCTGATACACGTAACCTATGCGCTGTGCACCGTTGTACATGGATGTTAGCCCCCAATCCGGTCACTATTTTCGCTTGTGCCACGGGTCGAAACACCGCCTCACTTCGCATCCCCGGCGTGAGGACATTTCTTGCAGGCCGCGCATATCCTATGATCGCGAACGCAGCCGTAGGGGTCGTTTTCCCAGCCGTTCCTCGACTCTTCCGAGGTATTCGGACAGTCCCGCCGCGGCACGCTGTTGCCTCGCTTCAGCTGCTCCGAACACGCCGCCGACCGGATCAAGGCGTCCCCTCTGAAGTGAAATAGTTTCTTTTTGTAGATGGTGGAGCCCTTGTCGAGCTGAGTGCATTTGTGTCCCGCTGGACAAGGGCAGAGCGGCTGCTGCAGAATAAATCGGCACATTCTTTGTGGAGCGGCGAAGGGCGATCGGAAGCAGTGGTACAGAGGTATAGAAGCGTTATCTTTTAACGAGAATGAGGTCATCGCCTTCTTTCACGGGCACAAATTGAAGGTTTTCCCTGGTATACCTGACTGTCTGGAGTGAGGCATTTGGGCTGGGATCAGGTGTTACACAGAGCCCAACCCCTGCGGCGTCCGTTCCGAGACACAAGTTGCGCATACGAAATGATATTCGACGCCGTGACAGTAAATGTCTGCCAGACAAAGAGAATCAGCGTCTGTTTCGCCAAGATGCCGAGAAATTCGCCAACAGTGTGGACCTCAATCGTTCCCAGCTTGTTCTTTCGGAGACCTCGGGGGACAGAGCCGAGGGTCGTGCTGTCCGTGCTTGGCGTGACTATGCTACCGTGCTTAACTAAACGTCTGAAGTTTATTATTAAATCAGAAGCTATTAAATGATTATATGCAAATAAAAACACACGAGAAGCGGATGCGTGTCGAACCAGGCGACGCACGCTCAGTCAGTCTTCTGGACCTCAACTAGCAGCGCTTGAAAGGGAGCACATCCCAGCCAAACCCTAAACAAGTCTCTATAAAGATTTTTTTTTATAAAAGAGATTTAATTGTTGTCTTCTATACCCCTGAGGAGAACAAGCCGTTTCGGGGCTCTATGCTGTGTACAAGGACATCGGGCTGGTCAGACTAGGCAACGTCAAGGTCCCGGAAGAGCCAATGGCTTCCTGAAAGAACCACTACACTCCTAAACTATAATTAGAACCCGGCGCTTTGGCTTGGTTTCTACGGCAAGGGGGTTTCTAGGGCGCGTCCACGTCACACATGGCTGAAGCGCCGTGGTTGTCGCAGCTGCAGTTGTACAAATCCGTGAAGCAAGCACTGTCAGCCAATGAGTCCAGTTGCGCAACCCAAGGCAGTGCCGCTCAACTTGAGCTGGATTATAAATTTCTGCTAATCATCTTGCGCATTTAGGCCAACACTTCTCGTCTTTAACACAAGGTAAACGTCCTTCAAAGCGATCGAACAACCAAAAAGTCGCTACTAAAGTCGCTACTAAATCCGCTCGCTGCTAGAGAGGCGAGAGAGGGAGAGATTTATAGCAGTATACTAAAGACGTACATTTCTCTGACGATGATTCAGCAGCCCCTAGGCAGCCGTGAATATCCAGCCTTAGTCTAAAGATACCCTATTCATCCTGCACGCAACCCCTCGTTCCGTATCAAACGGCTCTAAAGCGCTCCCTGTCGTTCTTTACAAGTTGCTCCTGTACCGCCTTTCGGAGCCGCGGTGCCTGGAAGGGCTGGCTTTCCAGTCCGGAAATATCGACAACCTCCTCTCCCTCCTCCCTTCTAAACCACCACCGGTTTATTCGCGATCGGAGTTCCTTCCGCTTCTTCTTGGCTGCTTCTCCAGAGGGCGTACCCCTCTTCTGCGGTCATGCGAACATCCTGTGTAGTGCATATCAAAGCATCCGCCACTCAGAAGGCGGCTGCAGCTCCTCTTTCGGCGTAAAGTCCAGGAATTGCTCTCGGACCGCACGCCAGGACTCGTCAGGGTCCTCTCCCATCTTCTGCAGGAGCCGCCCCCTCCGACCGAGATATGCGCTCCCGAAAAAGTGTGCGAAACTTTCTAGATTGAAGACGGCGAGGTAGGTAGCGAAGCCTACAAGCACAGCCGTGGCGATGAAAGGGATTCGTGTCGCGCGCTCGGCTATATTCGGAATTGCCCACAGCGCTGCGCAGAATGCAAATGGGAGGTAGAAAATACTTACGTATGTGAGAAGCTGTACATTCGCGCCAAGTCTTGTTGAGGATCTGCTCTTCGAGGCTCCGTAGAATGTATTCCGCTCTACCATCAGCCGTTCCAAGGTTGGCAAGGTCCGTACGCCGATAAATGTGACAAAATAGTTCTTGCCTAGACATTAAAATTCCGCTGGGGAAACTGACAGACTACGTCAGCCCAGTTGTGTCCCATTTGTACCAGAAAGTGAGTGCAGATGCCAGCGCCAATGGCTTGGTTGGGAAATTTCACTGCTTTTGCGATGAAGCTATGAGGGGGCTTTGGCAAATCATCTGTAGCGAAAAGGGCGGGATAAAACAATTTCTGCATAAAATCGTCCTACTCACGCTCAAGGAGTTCCCCGGCAATCTAATGAACGAAGTCTTGGGCAAATTATGGTCATTTTGTCAGATGTGTTGCATAACCAATGATTACAGAGTACTTTGGCAAGGTTCGCAGTGAGCTCAAAATCTTGCTGCAACAGCCCTTCTAAATGACCCTGTGCGGGGTGCTTATCTATTACTGTCCTTCATTTCAACTATTATCCTGGACGTGTGTTTCCTAAAATAATATTCTTGTGGTGTGCCTATATAGGCAAGTACCGTGGCTATATAGGCAAGTACCGTGGCTATATAGGCAAGTACCGTGGCTATATAGGCAAGTACGCATGTACACGTGCCACGCACCCACTCTTTCCGAATAGGTGCTGCAGCCTAAAGTGGCCACTATTGTGACGGCTGGGATCCGGTCCGCTTGTTTTGATCAGTGGCTCTAGCCCCCACTAAAATCGCTCGGAAATTGCTATCGCCACTAGCTATAGCTAAGGAATAAATAGTTAGAGTTCACTCGCCAGAATAGTTAATTAACAACCTTTTTTTACCCTTTATTCTATTTACTATAATCGGGAGAAAAACACCTAAAGAGTGCGATAGCTAATAACTACAAAGTAGACTAC
>LUFD01002329.1:16606-42436 GCA_003025255.1 Cordyceps pruinosa | reverse complement strand
CTTGGTTTAGGTGGTCTACTTTGTAGTTGTTAGCTATCGCACTCTCTAGGTGTTTTTCTCCTGATCACACTAGTTTAAGTAAGTTAAATTTAATAAAATTAAGGTTATTATTCCTTTTTATATTAAGTATTAATAGTATAAAAAATAATATCTTATTACCCTTCTATTAAAGGATTAACCTCTTTAATAATAATACTTTTAATAGCTATAATATTATTCTTACTAGAATTTATAGCTTTATATAATATTACTTATATAAAAAAAAGGAAGGAAGGGGGTATTTTAATAAAGGTAGTAAAAAAATAGCCTTATAGGGGTACGGGATAAGTTATATTAGTATATTAGTAAGTTATCTACTATAGATGCTAATAACTTATACCGTGTGACTAACTCCTATAGTACTCTAAAAAACTTAAGATCACAGCATAAAAGACAGTAAACCCGTGCGAGCCAGTCACGAAATCTAGTGCTCAGCTCTTCTTGCCCGAAAGCACGGCGGAGAGTATAGGGGGTACATCGCGCAGCTGGCAAAAGATCATGGCTTTCCTACGGGTATAGCAACCCTATAAAGTGAAGAAGTGTCGCTATGCAGGAGATGCGTAGTAGAATCAATTTACTACCCTCGCAGGCTTACGTGCCTCGTTCTTGTACAGTAGACACTGCTTGATTCATGTATTAAAGCCCTGGACCACTTACATAATAATGCGTCGTTACGCATACAAGTCATTCTCTACGCGCATCTTCTCTCACGGGCCTCGCCGTAGTATACAGCGCACCGTGGTAAGACATATGCGACAAGGACAGATTCTTTACATGGCATAATATCAAAGCCTGAACTTGAATAAGGCTTTATTATACGCTTCTTACTATACTACCGGCGTAACTATCCTTCAATTCAAGCGGTGGTAGACAAGATATGCACACTTGTTGTAGTGTGCATAAGGCTTTACCAAGGCAATTCTAGATGTTCTTACGACTCAATGCTCGAGAGAAGGAGGCGCAGCCTAGGGTTTATACACAGTAAGAGCTTAGAGATCGAAAAGCTAGAATATACTAGTTACTTAGGGCTCGGTTGTGTATACAAATAGCCAACGCAAGCCCTTCTTTGCTTTTGTTACTCAACTCATTCGACTTATTCACTATCCCCTAGTCATATATCTTACTATCTTTTTAAGAAACACACAAATGAAGGCTGCTATTGTTATCGCCTCCCTCATGGGATATGCCCTTGCCGCACCGGCTGGCACTGACTGGGACGCGGCGCCGGCGTCAAGTAACCGCGACGTTGTCTGCTCCCGGACGGCCGGCAGGGTGTACTTGGCGTGTTTAAAAACACCTAAGCACGATGAGCCTCCGGAAAGCCTCCGCGAACGATGCTACCAGGAGCGCGATGACGCTAAGGCGGGCTGCCTTAACGTCGACGGGAAGCAGGAAGTTGAGAACGCCGTTGGCAAGATAAAGGCCGAGTGTGCTGTTACAGGCAACCGTGCCTATGCCCAGTGCATGAGGGACAGGGTGCTTAAGCAGTCGGGCGAGACTAGCGAGGACTGCAAACAGAAGCGGAAGGACGCATCAGAGGCGTGCATCAAGGGCGAGGGGCTGAAGCCTGACCAGCCGGAGACGACGGCTGATGAGGAGGAGAAGGAGACGACATCACCTGGTCAGCAGAAGACGGAGACGACGCCTGGCCAGCAAGAGACGGAGACGACGCCTTGCGGCGAGGAGACGACGGCTGACGAAGAGGAGACGGAGAAAACGCCGCTTGACGAGGAGAAGGATAAAACGCCGCTTGACAACAAGCCGCTTGACAACACATCGCTTGGCAACACACCGATTAACAACACACCGCCTGACGAGGAGAAGGAGAACTTGCTGCCTACCGAGGAGAAGGAGAACGTGCTCCTAACGAGGAGGACACGACGCAGAATAATTCGTCCGAGTCCGAGTCCGGCGGTCAAACCATCGACGCATACTGCGGAGTAATGCAGGCTACAAGCAATGGTCGTTACAATAAACAATTCTGTCTGGACGCCTTCGCGAGCTGCGGAAACCCAACCTCTCTTGATGACGCTCAGGCTAAGGAGTGCGCGAACGAGATAATGACGAAAAGTTTCTGGAGCCTCTACCAAACCCTTCGCAGTCCGGGGAGGGGCAGTTCAAGGAGGAGCAGTTCTGGGAGCAGCAGTCCCAGGAGAAGCAGCCCGAGTCCATTTCCCAGCGGCCTAATACGTCCATCTAGAACTGTCAATAAGAACCATGCAACACTCGAGTGCCCCGCCATCGATGGCGTGTCTATAACCAGTTTGTTCCATTTCATAGTTCATTACTTCTCGTCCGAAAATAAGACTCATTACCTAAAACACGACCTTTCGCTCCATCACTTGAACTCGTGTGCGGACCATATACGGATGTGCTCACGGTGGCTTCAGCCGGACGAGAAGGAGGTCCGTTTAATGGTGTTTACGAATGAACTTGCTTTTGATCACGGAAAGTTGCGTCGTCTCCCACAACAAGTCGCACAGATGGAGATTGGCAAATTGATCTTTGGGAGGTAAACATCCCGCTTTGGTTTTGGACCTGGCTCGTGGCTTTGCGCTCCAGATCTTCCAGCAGCCCGATCTGGCGATGATCAATCCTACGCATCCCTAGACTATCCATAAAGTGTCTTGGCTTATTCTAACCTTTTAAGATGCGCCGTGCACCGCACCACTTGACCCTCATCGCTCTCGCGCCTGTCTCTTGCCTAGACTAGTTTCTGCATCACACAATACGCACCGATTCTGATGCACTTGTTGCTTCGTGCTCTCATCTCGTGCCTCCTCAGCGCTTCGCTGCTCCGTACACCACATGCATGGCGTAGGCAGAGGAACCTAATGTAGGTGCCGCCTGGGATGACGACGTCTTGGCCGTCAACACGTACTGCGTCGCCGCCGGGCGGAACACGGTGGGAGAAAATAGTAGGCGCATGGCTTCCCCCTCACGGCCTGTAGAGACTGGAGCTGTTTGGCTTGCGCCGCCCGCCGCTGCATGTGTCTGGACGAGGCCAAGTAGCCGCGAATCGAACAAGCCGCACAACGGGAAAGCCAGCCTTGCAGCAGCAAAACGTCCCTGACTTGTCCGTGAAAGGACCCAGCAGAGCAGACTGCAGCCACTGCAAGTGCGATGCCTTTGACCATGCCGGGCTTCTTCAGAGCAATAGTGAATCGGCTTATGGTTGTCCAGTGTGTCCAAAGGGACAGCAATCAGCACAAGTCCTGAGCAGCCGGTCCCTAAATATCTGTCTCCATGATGCTCAGCTACTTCATTTGCCGCAGTAGTCAGGCCAAGGCGGGGAACATGGCCGCTGAAATTGAGCTAATGGATTTAAGAAGATGCTAAGAACTATCGATGGTGGCTTGGTGGATTCGAACCGCCTTCGATGATTCGCTTGCCGCGACCCCAGCTGTCCACTTTCGTCTTGATATCCTGACTCTTGTAATTTCCATGTTCTTCTCCAGTTTGTTACCACTGCCAAGACCCAACAAGGTACGTGGAGGGCTATGACGCCGTTGACGGCGAGCATGGGGAGAAAATCTCTTCACGGTCCAGGGCCTCCTTACCCTCCCCCGGGTATTCCTCTGCCCGGGTGGCCAATGAAGCGTGGATGGTTGGAGCCCCAGAAGTCCATTTTGACTGTTCCCTTGCATCTTGGCCCGCTGCGTCTGGGGTCGTGAAAGCTTTTCTGCATCTGCCTGTTGCTGTTCTGGTTTAGTTCCGGTCTGGTTCCCTCTCCGCGTGCTTATCTTTCCTCTCCTGCTGCATACCCTTGGCGGAGGTCGCCTGTTCGGTGCATTGGCCAGAATCGGCTGCCCTCGGAGGAGCGAGTGACGAGCAGAAGCTATCCACCGCCGGTCTTTGCTGGAGCCCTTTCCACATCTTGATAAGGCCTTTCCTGTCGCGTTTTCTTCCATACCCAACATATTTTCCTCACTTCTCTGCGTTGCTCTTGTGTCTGCCGATGCTTTCCTCTCCGAATCGTTACACCGTACACCATGACCAACAACCACGATATCACTGAGCAACCCGCTGCCGTTCGCGCTGGCGATCCTGCCAACGCAAGCGCAGATGCGGAGAAGATCCAGGAAAGGTCGAGCTTTGAAGATGACGTTTCCAAGACGTCCAAGCCGCAGGACGGCGTGGTGGGCGATGCGCCAGGCGCCGACGACAACCTCTTTGGCGGCGGCAAGACGTACCGCACCATGGGTCTGTGGGACACGATGCTGGTCCTCGCGACGAACCAGGTCGGTCTGGGCATCCTCACGCTCCCCGCCATTCTCAAGACGCTGGGGCTCGTCCCTGGCCTCATTGCCATTATCGGGCTCGGCGTCGTGTCCTGGTACACCGCGTACGAGCTGCTGCAGTTCTACCGCGCGCACCCGCACGTGGTCAACATGGTCGACATGGCGCGCATCGTGGGCGGCCGCCCCCTCGAGCTCATCTTCGGCGTCAGCCTGCTGTTCAAGGTCATGATGACGTGCGGCTCCGCCACCGTCACGCTCTCGATCGCCTTCAACACGCTGTCCAACCACGCGACGTGCACCGTCGCCTTTGCCGCGGTCGGCGCCGTGTGTTGCTGGATCCTCTGCCTGCCTCGCACGTTCAAGTTTGTGGCCCAGGCCGGCTTGCCCTGCACGATCAGCATCATCGTGGCTGTGTTCATCGTCATCATCAGTCTCGGCGTGGCGGGCCACCCGCGAGGCGAAGTGCACGGCTTCGCCAAGGAAGTGGTCATGATCGGAAACCCCAGCTTTCGCGAGGGTGTCAGCGCATGCCTCAAGGTGTGCTATGCGTATGCTGGCAATGTCGGGTTCGTCTCGTACATGGCCGAGATGAAAAACCCCTCGCGCGACTTCCCCAAGGCCCTCACCATCCTACAGGTCTTCTCCGTGCTCCTGTACATCCTCACTGCTGTGACCATCTATGCGCTCTCTGGTCAGGCGGTGCGCTCGCCTGCCCTCGGCTCAGCGCCGGATATTCCCGCCAAGGTAGCATATGCCATTGCGCTGCCTGCTATCCTCTCAACAGGCATGGTCTTTGGCCACACTGCGATTAAATACCTTTACGTGGTTGCCCTGCGGGCCACCAATACGACGCACCGTGCCACAGAAAACTCGGTGCGTTCCTGGGGGCTCTGGGTTGGAAGTGCCAGCCTTTTTTGGGTTCTTGCATTTATCCTGGCCAGTGCAATCCCCATCTTCGACTCCATCCTGTCTATTTCATCGGCAACGTTTGTGGCCTGGTTCACGTTTGGCGTCAGCGGCGTGTTCTGGTACCATCGGAACTGGCAAGAGAAGTTTGCCCGCAGGAATACCCCCATGGCCATTGTGAATGCTCTTCTCATTCTCCAGGCGCTTTTTATGAATGGCGTCGGCATGTGGGCATCTGTCGAGGGTCTGCTCGATGTTTACCGCACGCCTGGCAAGCTCGAGGGCTCCTTTACCTGTGCCGATAACTCGATTTTCTAGGTCGTGGAACAAAGCCAGTCGGCATGTGCGGCGTTTAGAAATTGTATATAAATCAATAATGAATTGTAAATTGCACCGTGTTCGTTGATGTGAAACTGGGTTGGCCGTGATGCGGCGCGATGGTCCGGAACCAGGCTGGTCGTAAGGCGAGGACAAAGCTCCTCGACGGATTGCTGATTTCTCGAGACTCGTTGCTGGAGCATGAGCAGGCCGAGCCGTGAATCGCAGAGTATTGGCGGATTTCCCACATGGCATATCGGCCTCGTTTCTGTAGCTTGGTCAATGGCTCTTTGAGTCCCAATTGCACATGTTTCCCAACATATAACACCCATCACCCATATCATCACGCCGAAACAACTGCTTGCAAAAAAATTCTTCTATTTCCTGCCCATTTCAACACAAGTATATGTACAGTCCGTTGTGGTCGTCCAATCCCTTCGCAGCGCCGTTTCGGTTCCCGTCTCGCTTTAGTTGCTTCGGGCGCCGTCCTTGGATTCTCGCAACTCGTTCATCTTGGCGACTCGCTTCTTGAACTCGACATACTGGCACTTTTCGTAGCTATGCCTCTCGTCCTAGCGCGGTTGCGAAAAAAAAAAAGATGTCAAATTTCAGCGTCACTCAAGTCGAACCACCATCACTCCGGGTTTGTCGTTTTATCTTACCTCGCACTTCCACGGGGCGTACCAAGTCGACCTGCGGCACCGGTTTAGGGGAATCAGGAGGTGGGCGCAGCTATCTCTGTAGGCGTGAGGGAGGCGAGCCTCGCTCATCTCCTCACGAGTCGCTTCTGCATGGCCGCGTTAGTCCACGAACTGTCCGGTGCAAGGAAGCATCCGTGTCGGCGCGGTCGCCGGGGTCCCGGCCGAGTTCAGGGAGAGGCGGGGGTTACGTACGGCGCGCATCGGAAGCTGTGTCGGCGGCCATGTTTTCCCGGGTCAATTGAGTCGTTTTCTTGATTGTCCAGGCCGGCACGGAGGTGGAATTGGCGTCGTTGGAGATAATTGCCGTTGGAGTAGGAGCCCTTGGCTTCCCGTTTGGCGGGCAAAGTTCGGGCGTTGGTGGCCCAGATGTGGAGACCTAATTCGTCAGGCAGAAACTGGCCACTCAGAGGCAACGCATCACCAACCATCACTGAGTGCAGCTTCTGTTCTCACGGGCGACGAATGAGGGAAGTAGGGATGACCTTCGAGAAATGGTAGACGCAATCAAAGTTTCGGAAACTCCAGCTTGGGCACGTTTCATCCGGGCGTGGTTGGTGTAGTCGCCTCTCCCGACACTCGACGCTCTCATGCTGCTACACATGATACTCTCAAAACAACCAAATCCTCCAGTCCATCTGCCGCGGCGGATCCAATGGCCATCTCGATCTGGCCGTCTGTTTTCTTTCAGGCCCAGCTCCCACGCAGACCGCATGTCTGACTCACCCAGTCGCCAATGGTGTCCTCCTCAGTCGCCCATCGCTCGCCAGCAACGTCCTCGAACGAAACCACGAGACGACCGCAGCGACTGGCGCCACTGCCATGCACAGCATTCTGCAGCGCCAGCTCATCAGATCCATTTCCGTGGCCCCGACGCTCCCTGCTCGCCGTGGGGCGCCGCCGTGCCCAACTTCCCGAGTTCGCCCAACCTCGCCATAAATGATTGGCCCACAGCGCTCCGCGGACGCATCGTGAGCGTTTTGCCGGGCGCCGCCCGTGGCGGATTCACGCCGACGCCTGCCACGGGATGAGACGACGCGGTCGGCATGTTCCATGCTCTGTGAAACGCGGTCGCGATCAGAAAGCGTGTCCGCGTGTCCGACAAGGATTCTCGATGCGCGCCGCGACGGTTGTCCTACGCAACCGAGACCCTGTTATCTCCTCCCGTCCATGTACACAGACGCGGCCATGTAGATATAAAATATGTAGCGCCGTTACTTGTAGGCTTCTTCTTTTTCGTCATTATTGCATTTGATTGTATATCAAACCACCACGCTCCCCGCCCGTCGACCTCCTCCGCCGCCTTTGAGAGACGTCCATCCACGACTCGCATCGTCACTCAGCCATTCTTTACCGGACTGAATTCTGCTCTTTCATTATTCGTCATTACTTTCGTTCAAACGTATCCGACCTTTCACTCTTTTTCTCTACATACACACATTGATAATCCCCATCATGACGCCCTCACAAGACATCATTGCCTGGCTGGTGCCGGCACCGAACTGCCCGGCCGCAGAACAGGCCGTCCACATGTCCGAAAACGCCCCCCGTCTTGTCCCCTGTGCCGAGAGCGACTTTCTGTCGTCTCGCATCAAGACCAGCCTTCTAGCCGACGGTCCCCCGCGGCACGCCCTTGCGCTCACCTTTACGGCGCAGCCGCCGCGCCGGCACGGCCGCTACATCATCGGCACCGACGCGCGCCACTCCGATATCGTCCTCCCGAAACTGGCCGGCATCGCTCCGCAGCACTGCTCCGTCGGCTTCGACGGCCTGTCTCGTCTCACGCTGGACGACTTCTCCGAGACGGGCACGCAGGTCTGGTACGACTGGGACTGCGCGGGCGACCAGCGCGACTTCTCGTGGGTTCTCACCAGCGGCTACTCCGACGGCTTTCCCAGCACAGTGCAGTGCATCACAGTCGATGTCCAGGGTGTTCGTTTCCAAATCATCGCCAACGACCACTCGTCTGATAAGGATGCATTTGCCGCCAGAGTCGATGCGCTTTCCGCGCAGTCGGAGCCCGCTGCTGCACAGCTCGATGCTCTCTGGGGCGAGCCGCCGTGCACATCACCACTCAATACACTCACATTCGCCGCTCTTCCTGTCCTCAGGCACATTATCGTCAAAAGCCTAGGCAATAACCCTGACGGCGAGGTTTACCTATGGGACATGGAGCGGCCATGGGAGCCTATGGTCAAGGCATCTGCATAGATACTACCACCACCGTCTTGCATTTAGCGATTTCATTTGTTCCTCACGTCGGAAACCGGATCTCACAGAACATGGCAGTTAAGCACTTTAGATTGATGTATAATATTTGATTGGTTTTTTTTTCGTGCTTTGCCTTATTTGTATGGAAGATTTGAATAGTTCCATCAATGACCGTTCGCTTCTCAGATGTCCTTTATACCACCACAATTCAAGTATGAAACAAAAAGTACAACTAACCCAAGTCCCTCTCTACACAATGGATGTTTTCCATCATGGTAATATCATCGTAGATTCAATCATCAAATACAATCTTTGTTCCGTCAGACAAAGGTGCCGCGACTGCATTCTCAGCCTCGGCGGCAGCGGCCCGCTCTGCGGCCTTTGCAGCTTCTCGCTCCTCGTGTGCCTGCTTCTCCTCTTCTGAAAAGAAGCGCGTCATGCTGAACTCAGGGGCACGGCGGCGCTCAAGACGGCGGTGCGTCTTGGTGTTGCGGCGCATCTTCAGAGCTTGTGCCTCTTTCTGCACAAGCAACTTCTCGCTCGCCTTGTCAAGCATGGTACCCTCGAGACTCAAGTAGGTCGTCTCGCCGCTCACGCCAACGTCATAGTTACGTATTCGAAAGCGAATCTTGCCCTTGACCTTGTCGCTATTCGCGTCAACCCAGAAGCCGGTACTATGGATCTGATGCACGACGCCATGCTCGTCGGGCGCAACAATGGACGCCGTCTCCTCCATGCCCTCGGCCTCGGGGTCCTCGTTGGACACCCACTTCCACGACGGCGGTAGCCGGTGGGCCTCGATGGAGGCGTTGAACTTGCCAAAGCACACCACGCCAATATGGCCCTCGGTCTGCAGGTTGATGCTGCCCTCCATCCATGCGCCACGGCTGGGCACAAACAGGTCCACATCAGCCGTGATCCAGCCGAAACCCACTCCATACTCGCGCTGCGACTTGAGCGTCGTGATTTCCTCGTCGTTCCTGGCGGCGCCCACGCGGCTGGGCTCGTCGCCAAGCGTCACGTTCTTGTACTTCATGAGAACGCCGCGAAGCGAAGGCACGTACTTGTTCAGCAGAGGGCGCAGGTAGTGGAAATCGCAGTTGGTGACGGGCTGCGCCCAGCCAATCGGGTATATGGGTTCGTATAGCGAGACTGTCTGCGAAAAGAAGGGGAATTGCGGGGTGGGGGGGATGTCGGGGGGCTGGTATATATCGGATGTAGAGATGACGGCAGGCTCGTCAATGTCCATGACATCGGCTGCCTGGGCAGATTCTCTTTCCAGTTGCGCTTGCGCCAGAGTAGCCTCGGCATCCGTATCTATGGCGTCGGTATCGTCGCTGTTCTTCTTGGACTTTTTCTTTTTGCGCTCCGCCTTTTTCTCGCCGTCAACGTGCTTCTTTTTGGATTTCTTTATCTCCCCGTCATCTGCATCCCCTTGGTTGGCCGCCTCCTTGCTCTTCTGCTTCTTTCTCTTCTTCTTCTTCTCTGCCTTGTCTGCTACATCCTCGTGTTTTTGACTGGCGTCCCTCGAGACGCTCTTCGATTTTTTATGCTTCCGCTCCTCCGGGTCGGCAGTGGCGTCCTCTTCGCGTGAGCGCTTCTTTTCCGACTTGTGGGACTTCTTCGACTTTTTATCCGCCCTTGGTAGGACGGGCTCCGGCGATGTCGCGGCCGGCATGACGGCAGAATTGCTTGTGTCGGGATACTGCTACCGGTGCAAGTGGAAAAGGCGAGGTGCATCGTTGACAAGCGTAGGGAAATCTTTTTGCGGGTTCGTTATCGATTGCGTTGGTGGGGCGTCGCAAGACGAGACGGAGGCGCGGAAGAGGACGATACCCTATACCTCGATCTCGGTAAATGTAGCCGGCCGTGTTTCCTCGCGATTTTGAGCGTCCGGGGCAGGAGGTCGCAACTTCGGTGAAGCGGCAGCGGGAAGGGGCATTTGGCGGACTGCCGGCATATGCATTGCCCACATCTTGTCTTAGGGAGCAACCCCGAGACCGGACATGGCTCGGCATCAACCGCAACATCAATCATCAATGCTCGGAGAGAGCAGACCGCTCCGATGAGCAGCTCTACTGTGCCCTCGGGCCATCGAAGGGATCGGCTTTTTGTGGCGCGGCTTGGGCATTAGCCAAGATGCATGCGCTGTACACCTGTCTCGTCAGCTGCAGCTGGTGCTGCTGCATCCGCTGTCTGGCCGCGCTGGTGTGATGCAGCACAGAATCGCGGTGGACAATCGGCAGGTTTCAAAATTGGCCATGACCGTCTCGACACGCTCTTTCTTCCCCTCCTTTACGAACCACCTCTCGTCAGTTTTCGCTTGCCTGGGACCAGCCGGCATTTCCTCCCGGGAGCATGACGCGAGAGAACAACCAGCCACCCGCTATAGTAGGCGCAGACCACCAACCCAGCAGCCAAAGTCAGCAGCAACCACTGTTGCCGTCGCCTGGGAACGAACTCGATGGCTCTAAGCGTGCGGCGTACAATGTAATCATGCATTGCTTTGCTATCAATATCTGCATGGTAATCGGCATCGATCTCATCAGCACCTCGCTCAACCTAATCTTGGAGAGAATCATTTGCCGCAACATGTTTACGGAGGTCTCTGGGGATGCCGACCCCCGCTGCAAGAGCGCCCTTGTACAGGGAGAGCTGTCGTTTATTCGCGGCTGGCAGATGACATTCGACATTATCCCGGGCTTGCTGACAGCCATGCCCTACGCCCTTATGGCCAACAAATATGGCCGACCGTATATCCTCACGTTGGCTGTGCTTGGAGGTAGCCTAGCCGCTGGCTTTGTCTTTTTCATTTGTATTTTCTTTTCTAAAGAATCGTTAACCTGGAACTGCGTGCTAACTGGGACTGCAGGCCTCCTACCCTCGGTGTTTTCACCCAGATTCATCTGGCTCGGGTCTGCCTTCACCATGATCGGAGGCGCGGCACCGGTATTCAACGCTATGAGCTTCGCCATGCTCAGTCAAGTCACAAACGAAAGCCAGAGGTAACAATAATTCACCGCCATCACACCGCACGTACCTCCATTTTTACATGCTTGTGCGGAGCAGCTGGGCTAACTCGCGGAGATCGACCGTGTTCTTCTACATGAACGCCACGACCATCGGCAGCCAGGTAGTGGCTACCCTGCTCGCGTTCATCCTGATGCGTATTAGTCCCTGGCTCTGCATATCCTGTGGTATTCTGACGCTTGTTCCCGCAAACCTGTTCGCGTTTCTCTTCCCAAAGACGTCGGGAGACAAAGAGAGTTCGCAGCCGTCAACGGCGGCTTTGCCCGAAGATGACAGTGCGCGAGGGCATGTGAGGCGACTGGTCGATGCTACGATGTGGTTTGTCCACCAAGGGCCGTTTGTGATAGTATTACTGTCGACATTGTTAGCGACTACTGTCGGTCGTTCGGCGCAGGAGAATATCCTGCAGTACGTTACCAAGCGGTACAAGTGGCCCTGGTCCGACGTAGGTGATTCCCCAATGGCCATTGTCCCGCCCCTCCCACCTCCTCCGTTTTCAACTTGAGAAAACACACTGAGACTCATCGCTACAGGCCATTCTTTTGCTGTCCATACAGTCGTTCTGCATGCTTCTTCTTCTTACGGTCATCCTTCCCACAGCAACGAAAACCCTCACACAGCGCTCCGGTATCCCCATCCAAACAACCAACCTCTACCTCGCACGCATTAGCGTATTAATCGCTTCCATGGGCGCGCTCGTCATTGGTCTCTCCTACAGCGTGTCTTTCATGGTTCTAGGCCTCGGGCTATTCACACTAAGCTACGGCTACCCGCTACTGGTCCGAAGCTTGCTGGCTTCCGTTATTGATGGCCGCCAGGTTGACGTGATGTACACCACAATCAACTTCTTCGAGTCTATGGGCTCAATTATGGCGGGGCCTCTGCTCTCTGCTTCATTCCGTCAGGGCATGAAATGGGGAGAGGCGTGGCTGGGACTGCCATTTCTGCTCACAGGTGTCCTGTATGGATCCGCGGCCGTGGGTATACTGTCAGTAGGACTGCAGTAAATTGCAGTAGCGTTTAGCTTTTAACATGGTCTGCTATCAGTCGAAACGTGGCGGGCAGTGTTTTCGGACGCATGATGGCGGTCTTCAATAGGTTCATTGGAGAAATCGTTGCAGCCTTGATACGCCGCCGACTCGCAGCGCCCGTCAGACAGGCTCAGTAGATACTCCGCGAGGGCAACAATGCCCTTTACCACACGTCACTTTGCTTACATGCAGAGTATGAAATCAAATATAAGTACGGCGCCTGATTTGAATACTAGATGTAAGCAAAGGCCAATGGACTTCGAACCGCCAGGTTGGTACGGTTTTCAGGCGCTGCTTCCTCTGTAAAATCCAGCTTCAAACCCTTCCCGAACAAAAGACACTGGCTTGAGCCGCCATAGCGGAACGTCCCCAGCTCTTCACCTTTTGCCACCGCTCGAGGCCAGCCAGTCAAAAACTTGGAGGCAATCTCGCACGTCGACACGTCCGCCATGCCAACGGCTACGAAGCACATGAGACCAACTGGGCCATCAGCCTGGATAAAAACAAGGGCCCGCGTCGCCACATGGCCTAAATAGACCTGATCGTAGTTTGGTGGAAGTACAGGCTCAGTTCCCAGGCCATTGGTTGAGCGCTCTGAGAAATATGCGCCGCTGATGACCTTGGCAAAGACGATGTGGCCGGATGCTGGAGAATGCCATCGATGGTACGCTACTGTGTCAATGACAGCCTGGTACACGGTGCCGCCAACAAAGCTGGGCGCCCACTCGTGGTGGTCAAGTATATCCGCGACGGAATAGTTGGTGCCTTTGAACCAGAATCTGTCGTGCAGCTTGACATCCCGTTTGATGGCAACCGGCTTCGACTCGCAAGCATTCACTACCCATTCCCCTCTGTCCGGATATCCCACAGGGCGAATCTTGTCCATGTTTCTGAATCGCCGGGCGAAGAGATCGTCCCAAGACTTGAAACCCCAGTGGACAGGGTCAGCATGCGGATCACACTCGTATAGCTCCTCAAAGGTGTACAGCTGGCGGTTGTCCATGTTGGCCAACCGCTCAAAAGCGGCGATGGCTTCCTTTGACAGCCAGCCATCAGCCCCTGTGGTAACGACACCGAGAGACTTGCTCGTCGCGAGAACATTGTCGCGCCAGGAATCCAGCACGTCCTTGAGCCTCGCATTGACTTCGCGGCTGAGGAAGAAGGCATGGCCGCTGGGGGTACCCATGGGCCAGTCAAGAATCGCCTGGAAGGGGAGGCCGACCAGGCTTAAGCCGAAGGCGGGTGTGTACATCGTCCACGCTGGTGCCACCTCTGTGGCGGCAACGGAAAGGAGGTCAATCATGTGGCAGTACCCACGCACATCACTTCGAGGGCATGTGCCACGTTTGTTGTAAGGTATTTTGTTGGGAACTTCTTCGAACATAGCCGACGCCCACATGCGGAGATCGGTCCTGCTTTCGATGAGTTCCCTGAGACGCTCAACGGCGGCATGAATTGGAAGAGGCCTCTTGCGTGTGTCGACGTGATGGACGAAGCCAGGCAGCCAGGCTTGAGGCTGGCTATAGACAACATGGTTGTGAGTGTTATTGGGAGACAAGGTGTCTTGTGAGAAGGAGATAGTAATCTTTGTCATGACTGTAATTTTCTCCGTCCAGCAACGTACATATGCGTCAAGATATTGCGCTGTACACAATGCAGGAAAGATTTAACTCACAAGCAGACAATCGTCGGTCAATAGTGAATGCAAACGCTTACGTGATAAATTTATCTGGCCGTCTTTTTGTCTTCCGGGACGGCCCGTTGTCTCGGGCGCGTATAGATGGCCGCCTTCATAGTCCACCTTTGGTCTTATTTTTGAACGAAATTACGGCTACTGGCAATCAAGCAAGATAGAAGCGGGGCATGCATTTGTGCATTCTGTAAGCTACGGTACTACACCTTCACCGCACCGGTTTGCTTCTGGGCTCGCTGTCACAGCACATGCTGTGTCAGGCCCTAGGGAGTAGCTGTAAAGAAGAGGATCTACGGAGGTATTTCTCGGTGAATAGTATACTAGATATGAAGCTGAATTACTTGACGTCTGGTGCATTCAGCCACCATTCATGGCCGACAAATACTTGTGGCGTGTGCCCATAGGTCACGCTCACCGCCCTCTGGATGACACATGCAAAATGTTCTGTAACAGACAGAGTTATCAAGTGCAGACAGGATCCTGCGGTAGGCCTATTTTGCAATTCATATCTACAATGTATGTCTTCAAAATGCATGTCTACACTTCATGTCTTCAATGCATGTCTTCAATACATGTCTTACACGTGTCTTACAACACATCATGCATCGCAAAATCATGTCGAGATTAGTGTTACCGTAGCAGTGTCATTCGGCTCCTTTCGCTCACTGTGTCGGCTTTATGTCGTCCCGACAAGGATGTAGAATTTTGTTGTCTCGGTTAAAGCTAGTCGGACATGGCGCGATCAACACCCAGGTAGGTGACTCGGGTTGCTTTTTCTGAAGGTCGACGCCGACGTGAACCCGAGTGGCATATACATTCTCTTTTTATGCTCCATAGGTAAACCACTACATATCAAAACTTCTAAGGCATCATCGGAAATGCTTCACAGGAGACACAGGCAACACATGGGTTCCACGGACTGGAGAACAAGGTACGCTCGACCATCGATCTGTTGATGAGGTCGCCGTCGCTGACCAATATAGCGAGATATGCTGATTTTAATTAGCTGTCAGTGAGAAGCGAAGTTGGGGTATATCATACTATAACTCGTGCTCCGCGAGTCAAAATTCGGAGAGACAAGAGAAAGGTGCCAACGTTCATGACAAGGCTTAGGCTTACCGCCACAAGCAGGGCGCTAGACAAACCTCGTACTTCGGTAGCTAGGAACTTTGAAAGCATCTTGTTGTGACCGTAGGTAGGCTAGTGCGCCGTGTAACAAATTGTAACAGGCTGTAGTTCAGTAGCGGAGCGGATTGACAGTGTTTAACACGTCTATGGCATCATGATGCTCTCGAAGAATGGGGAGCGGAGAGAGGCAACTGCCGAGACACTCCCTTAACCAGAGTGCTTATTCAAAGAATTCCGTGAAGAAAGTGCAATCAAGGGGAGACGCACAGGCAAGACAATCTGCGGCCCTGTATAGACACGGAGGTCGCCGGTACGGCTGTTCCTGTCATGCAGTATTAGTAATAGCTACGTTCGGCTTTGAGCCTTTTACTCACCAACTCTGTGTCTGGTCCGGCAATGTCTTTTCTAGTGCGGAATACACCGATGAGAGCAATTCTCTCATGGATCACAGCATACACATAACAGCAGATGAAACATGCAGTTTGGAGACAAAGACGCAATGAAACGACAAGGATGCAACGCAATATAGAGATGCAATATAACTACGGGGATGTAGTACAACGAATAAGACATGCATTGCTCCACCATTTAGCAGCGATACCCAACCTTACGAAGGAAACTTTGTAGTCAGAGCCTTGAACCATAGATCAAGCACTTGAGGTTGCTCTGCTTTCGATTTCGAAACGCATATATTGCCAGGGTCCTGACTAGACACTTTCCAACGGACAACTTCTTCACATCGCCCAACATAATAGAAAACATTCACTTACCACCAAACCTCAGCAATGTATTTCACCACCTTGCTTAGCCTCGCCACCCTCGGCCTCAACGTTCTCCTGGTCCGTGGTGCGGCAATCCCCACTGCCGATTTGTCTCGCCGAGCCGGGGAGCCTACAACTGAGAAGCGACACTTCTATGCCCCTGACACCGACACCGCGGAGAAGCGACACTTCTATGCTCCCAGTACCGGAGAGGCAGCAGAGAAGCGACACTTCTATGCCCCTGACACCGACACCGCGGAGAAGCGACACTTCTATGCTCCCAGTGCTGGAGAGGCGGCAGAGAAGCGACACTTCTATGCCCCCAGTGCCGATGGGGCCTAAGACGAGAAGTACGATATAGAGATATCAGATGGCTACGGAGAACTGAGGCCTCGCGTGGAAGAAGCGTTACAAACATCTACAATATATTCTATTGGAGAGAATTACAGTCTATCAGCTTTCGTTTGCCTTCAACGACACTCTTTCCGTTAGATTCATTAGATATCAATACAAATCTATATGAATTATGTGTTGCAAACAGCATTTCAATGACCGTTCCACACACAGGCATAATCTTCCAATCAACTTTTGCCTTGTACGCGCCGTGGCTCCAACCTATGTGTACTCATCCGGCATCGGAATAAGCGTCTCATTCATTACCGCACACATAGCCGGATGATCCTCCGGAATAGCCTCCGTGTCCATATCGACCATTTTCACATCAGAACCCTATTGTTGCATCAGTATTAGTTTTACTATTTGCAGAGAGGGGAGCAACTCACGTGGTGCTGCACGTTTCCCGTTTTCGGATCTCTCGCCGCCAAGTACATGACCCCCATCTCGCCGACCGTGGTTTGAAGTGTTATCGTGACGTTCACACAAAGCTGCCCCGAAAGCGGGATGGGCACATCCTGCATGATGACGTAGTGGAAGTCACCTTTCTTCCTTGGCACTCTATTTCGGGTGTAGAGGGCTGTCACAACGTCCCCAGGGTGGCCGGAGAAGGACAGGATAGTGCGGGAGCTGCGGGCGTACGGTTGGGGGTTACGCACTATCCCCCCTTCTTTGTATCAGCCCAAGCAGCAAAGTGACTGTGGGGAGCGAGGGGGACATGTTGACAACGGTCAAGTCACGGAACTGAGCAAGGGCAGGATGACGTGCTGGGTATACACGGATGGCCCAACGAGCGCTTCCTCAAGCCGGCCAGGCCACGCGCTCAAGTATCTGGCTGCGGAGTTGGAAGGCGTCAGTTGTTCTGGTGAGGAGACATGCAGCGATCGACCATGTGAGTGGTGGGGGGCCATTTGCTGGCTTTCCTGCCGTCCTGCTTCTGGGTGGACACTTGCCCGGCCGGCGATCGCCGCGCCGATCATCTCGGGATGCGCCCGGGATGCTTGACCCCTAAACTACAACAATACTCATCTACCGAGTACCCATGTCTCAACTCAGCTGCATGCAACAGCATCCAGATATGGTGTGAAGGCCCTGCCACGCTGCTGAACGAACCCAGTTCAGCGACCAACTGGTACATAACCTTTGCATGCTTTCAGAAAAGTGCCCATACGGCTCCGCTCATTCGCTCTGCCGGGGCCTTTGAAAAGCCCCTCGCCGTGTCCTCCCCAAGGCCGGGCCCAGGTCTTCTCAGTATGAGTCCCTTGCGCTGCGTGAGGAAGGCGAAGGCTCCAGCGCACGTCTCCCGAAGCACTTCTCCGATGATGATGATGATGATGACCACTCCGCCTCGTTGCTGGAAGCCTCAGACCTTCCCGCACTCGCACTATCCAAGCCCTCGCGGCTGCAGCAGCTCATCCTTTACTTATCCTTCGCCCTAGCAATATTCTCAATCGCTAATATCGGCCTCTTCCCCACTGTACTATCAGAGTACCGAACACACCCATTCTCCGATTCCGAACTCAAGAACGTCGCCTATGTTGATGCTAGGCTAGGGTTAAGCGAGGTAGCGAAACTCGCGCCGCCTCCCAAGGTCTATCACCACGCTCGGCCGGATAGAATTGTACGAGTGAGCCGAAAGCTGAAGAATGCCGTGTGGGGGGTTGGGGCGGAGATGTTCATCACTGTCGAGGTTGGTAGCCCATACTTGCCTCTTACATATTCCTCTCATCAATACGCCATCCAATACCCAAGCTCTTCGCCCACTCCGTTGTGTGCCACTGCTGACGCAGGAAAAGGACTCGACAGTTATGCGCTTCCCTATCCCCTCCGCCGGGGTCAATGCCTGCGCGCTCTCCTGGCGGCCTCCCTCGGATTTCTCTAGCCGTGCCCAGGACGTCGTAACCAAGGGGGATATCACGGAAATTGAAATATGGCAGCTTCTCGCACCGTCGGCTGTCTTGGACACCGTCTCGTCCGGCGTGGACGAGCTCGACTACGACACGTTCTCGTATTCGACCCTTCCCGCGCGGGGAGAGCTGCTCGGCGTGCTCGATCTTACCCGGAAGCCGAACAGCACAACATCGGAGTTTGCATGTCCCAGCTGGGCGGGGAGTTTGGTGGTGGAGATGAGGTGCCAGCGTGTAGCGTGTCATTTGAGCTTCATGCAGCTGATGTAGGGCCAGTTTTTGGCTTTGAGTTGCTCAGAAGGAGTGCATGACTGCTTCCACGTACATTCTATGCTAGCTGACTTATAGACTTCGTAAGTAGCCGAACAGTCGCTTTGTAGGCGTGGAATGCCGCCTTCTCGGCATTGTGGGAGAGGCCAGCGATCGCTGTGCACATAATCGCACCGTGCGCGCATCCGCATGATGTGAAACGTTTAACGGGCGGAAAACTCATGCAATTTCGGTTTCCACGTTTCCAGTTTTCAGCACTGTCAATACTACGTGCGCACGGTGATGGCAGGCCAGAGAGTCGCACGCGGCAGATCAGACGGGCGGTGATGATTCGGCCCGCACAGTCCATTCCATGGCACATCAGGCCAGGGGAACAATGTCGGCGCACGGTGATGCGTTTGGAAGTATGCTGGGATCTGATTACGCACGCAAAGCATGCGCCAGCAGACGCTGGAGCGGGCTGCGCATAGCGCTGCGTGGTGACATGATCAGGGGTTCCGCATCAAACACCGCCGGAGAGGCCATGGACTGTCCACTGCCAGAATCCAGAGTCCGCAATGCTGGGCTGCTGGGTCTTGCTGATGAATACTGTGTCACCGTCGTGTCCGAATTGGATGAAGGTCTCAAAGCACTGCCTGCCGCCGCTGCCAGGAGAAATGGTCCATTCCAAAACCTCGCCCCCACACTTCGCCGAGGTTCTACGAAATGCCCCTACGGCTAATAACGTTAACTCCCTATCTCCCTAATAGCCACCGGCCGGTGCGGCCGAGCCGTGCGGAAAAGCACATGACTAATGCCTACCAAAATGCGCAGGCCGCCCGGGCGGCAGATTGCTAAGGTTTGGTCAGACGCACTGGAGGGCTAATACAAACTCCGTTGCACCATAGCACACGCCCTTTTTTTCCTATTCTCTTCATACTCGTTCCTTTCCTCATTTCACCGCGCTGGCGACGACAGTCCATTCCCTCTAGGCCCGTCCCGCTCGCCCCATTGCGTCCCCCGCCGGCTGTTCGCTGCAATTGATGCCATCGCGGCTGCCCGCACTCCGACCTCACCATGCCCTCCCCCACGAGCAGCCACCTGACCGAGACACACCAGCTGCCGGCATTCTACTCGCCGCGCACTGCGCCTGTCGATGCTGGCGCCGAGGAACACGGCGACGCGGCCGCCGCTCCCGTCGATGACCTGTCGCTGTCCGCCGCCGGCGCCGACACCCCCCCGTCGCAACCCCCGCCACCGTCGCTGCTGTCTCCGGCATTTACGCCGCCAGCCACCCCCGGCACGCAGACACCCAGGACCCGAGGGCCTCGAAGCGTCCCCGTGGACAGCTCGATTCCCTCCGGCGGCTGTGGCTCCAAGAAGCCCCGTCTGCTGGAGAAACTGCCCGAGGTACAATGCCTAGTCCGCGCGCGCATCCCGACCGTCAATGGCACCGAGATGTTCCTGCATCTCTACACCAACAACGTCGACAATAAGGAGCACCTGGCCATCGTCTTCGGCAACCACATCCGCAGCAATAGTCTCGACGCGCCCCGCGAGGGCGAGACAGAAATGGACCGCATGATTCGCGGTGCCTACACCGGCCGTTTGTTCCCCGGCCGCACCACCAGCGGCATGGGAGGCACTAAGCCCAGCACACCAGTATCGGAGTCTGCGACCACGAAAACCTCGGATCCCCCTCTGGTCCGGATTCACTCCGAGTGTTATACCGGCGAGACGGCCTGGTCTGCGCGATGCGACTGTGGCGAGCAGCTCGACGAGGCGGCCCGCCTGATGGGCTTGTCCGATAACGAGAGCGGGGGAATCATCATTTACCTGCGACAAGAAGGCCGCGGCATTGGCCTGGGCGAGAAACTCAAGGCCTACAACCTGCAGGACCTAGGCTCCGATACCGTCGAAGCGAACCTGCTGCTCCGTCACCCCGCCGATGCTAGAAGTTACGGCTTAGCCACGGCCATGCTGCTCGATCTCGGGCAAGACAGCGTACGGCTGCTCACAAACAACCCCGATAAGATCCGTGCTGTGGAAGGACCCAACAGAGAGGTGGTGGTCAAGGAGAGAGTTGCCATGGTACCTCTCTCGTGGCGCGGCAAAGGCGGTTTCCGAAGCGAAGAGGTAGAAGGTTACTTGAAGACAAAGGTAAGCTCTGAATCACCCACGCTGTCACCCTTGTGGCACCGTCGGCTAACAAGCCTGCCGCAGATCGAACGAATGGGACACATGTTGGATATGGGGGGCATGCCACACTAGCAAAATGATTTCGACGATGGGATAGGGGGCAATAGCATTACACATACACGGCGTTTTTCCGGCGTTCTATTTGCCGAGTTCAAATTTGGACTTGTAATTTCGCCGCAAGCTCGCGCGGCCACATCAACCAAAACTATATACAAACGCCGCGCCGATATCTGGCGCTTCAAGTCATGCAGCATAAAATAGAGGTATTTTCCAATCGCGCAATACTTCCAACGTCAAGTTTTACCTTGAAATCGTTGGCCCGCAGCTGGTCGTGTGATGTTGTGATGTGGTGCATCGCGTCCAGCAGGCCACCTGATGCGTGGCTATGCGCCCCACCTAGAAATTTCGCGGATTGCGACACTACTAGGTCGGTCAGCAGTGCTCTGTTTCTACAAAATTTCCCATCTTCGACAAACACCCCCATGCCGCCCTGAAGATTGCGCTTCACTTACTAGCATGAAACATTGATACCGCAACGGAATACTATGCCATTTGGGGATATCCGGCTGCGGCTGGTGATTCGCAGGCACACCGTACCAGACGTGAATCTGGTCTGGCCGTGCTCGCCATCAGATGACTTGACCATTGCCAAGCTCCTTGGCCAGGTCAACGAGGTTGTGCCCCTCGAAGGCGGTGAATGGGGTCTGGAAGACTATGCGGTCGAGCTGGGCGATGGCAGCAACGGCGCCAGCTTTGAGTGTTTGCACTTCCAGCTCGTGTCGCGCATCCTCAAAGACGAAGATCAGGTCTTGTAAGTTCTGCACACGCGCCAGATGAAAAGCCGACCTAGTTGACGCGTTGAGGTAGAATTCGGCCACTCCTCAGCGACGACCTTAAGAGACGACGACGAAGCGGACGGCATCAGATTTCCAACGGTGGCAAACATCTTGTGGACGGCATCGCCTTCGGTAGGCCCTGGCTGCATCTGCCTGGTGACCGCCCGGCTCTCGAGCTTCCGCCACGCAAACGGGCGCGAATCACCTACGGCGATGAAGGCGACGACGATGATGACGACTCGGATGCCGAATCCGAGTTTGACGCTGACTGGGACTCTAACGACTTGGAAGTCGACGACGCAGAACACGCTAGCAGTTCCTCGTGCGAAGACGAGCAAGGCGACGACGACCTAGCGCAGGAGCTGGAGTTGCTGAAGCAGGATCGCCGCGCTATTTCAGAAGTATCGAGCGATAATGAAGATGTGGGATTCGGCCTGCTGCCCATGCTAGACTCGATGGCCGCGCTGCGCATGGCGTTTCCTAACATCCCATCATTTATTATCCAGCAAGAACTGCGCCGCCAGAATCAAGACGCACGGGACGCGCATAAATCATTATCACAGTCGTACGGACCGACACTCAGCTTTGACGAGATGATGGACTCGGTCTTGACGGCCTCACGGCCGCCGAATACCCCTATCGCTGCGCGGTTTCAGTCGTTGGGTGAGCAACCCTCGGCGCGACCACCTACTGGTCGACGTCTGATTGAAGTTGTAGAGAGTGACGAGGATGGAAACGCTGCTGAGGATGAAAGCATAAACGAGAGCGGCAAGGTTGTCGGTCTGGGTATTCGCGAGGTCGATGTTGGCCCGGACGGTGGAAGTGACGGCGATATTACAAGCGATTCGGACTCGGATTCGGACTCGTCAGGTGGCGCTTCATACACGCAAGCTGCAGCAGACGTCCGTGTGGATAAGAGCGACGAATCCGATGATTCCTTCTCTGATTCCGACTCCGAATCAAGCTCGGATTCGGACTCGAGTGATGAAATAGCCAATGCGAAATGCCGAAATGCTATCGAGAGTGTTTTTAGCAGCGGATCTGATTCCGATTCGTCTGACAGCGAGTCTAGTTCGTCGGATGACTCCGACGCCTTGCCGACAGAAATTTCTACGTCAAAGATACACACACTCTCCAAAGCTGTGACACCGCCGACACCATCGGTTCTTTTGCCTGCAGTCAACCCTGGCTGCGGCCTGACGAGGACGCAGAAGCGAAACGCAAGAAGGAAGCGCCAAAAGAGCTTGCAGAACTCAGCCGATGGGTCGGGAGCGTTAGCTTGCAACACGCCTGATGCAATCATGGCTGATCTTGCCGCCCGCAAGGCAGCCCTTCTCAGCTCTCTTGCCAGCGAGACTTCGCAGCCTGAATTGACGGAGTCTTTGGCATTGCAACCGGCAGCCAGCGAACCAGCTGACAAAGCACCACAGCCAGTTGCAAACGGGTTAGCTGAGCTACAAACGAATGGCCAATCCGCCAGCCCCTCGCCAAGGAGACTCAACCTGAATGCCAACGCCAGCAAGAGGTTACTTTTCGGGGCTCTCGGGCTGAAAGCACCGAAAACCAAAGCAGACGAGGAGAAGCTCAAACAGGATTTGATGAAAGGTGTAAAGCCTTTGACCAACAAACGACTGGTGGAAGAACTTGAAGAGGCAGCACGGCCGCACACTACGATGAAGGACGACAGCTGGCGGGATAAGATCAGCTACCGTGCCGTCGAATGCTGTCACGATGGCATTGTGCTGAGCGAACCGCCGTTCCCATTTGTGCAGCGTTGGGACCCGCAGCAGCAACACAAGTCGATGCGCAAGCGCAAACGGCAATCGCAACAGTACGAAGGCTACGAGGACGACTCGCTAGTATATGACACGCCGGCGAAGATGGTCCCTAATAAAAAGAAGAAGGTTCAAAAGAAGAACCCAGATGATCAAGACCAGGCAGAACTGTCAAACGGCCACACCAACGATGCTGGGGCCGTGGACGATCTACCCCCGCTCCCATCTGATCTCACATTACTAGTGTCGCTGAAACAGGACGCTGTGACTCCTGGTCAATTGATTACCTGGAAGCAGCTGTCAATGTCCAAGGCGACCAACTGGCAGCCCCAACTTGCCTCTTTCACAGGCGTTGTACTCCCGAGCGACAACAAAAACGACATCCAAGTGGTTCTTGCCAAACGTGACAGGGAAACAAACGACCACGTGTATGACGAGCATACAGGACAGCGAGTCTACGAAAAGTTCGAAGCACCGGTGCTAGATGATGACGGAAAAGGTGCTGAAGAAGACGACGGATACCGGACACTTAGGTGGTGTGAGATGGTGGAGCCACGATTGATTCCCGGGTCAGCACCTGAAGGGTTCGTGGAAGCCAGAATTGGCAGCGACGTGATCGGAGAGGTAAGCGCAGGCCATGGCGAGCATGCCTCAACAGGCCAAGCAGAGACGCAGCAGTCGCGCACCGAAACCCACGCGAGCGGAGACGGCGGCGACTCTGCGCCGATTCACTCGGCACAGCGCCCGCATCACTTCGAGCTGCCCTTGGCAGACGACGGACTGATGAGCGTGGCCAGCGACAGCCTTGACACGGGCGCGCGCGCGTTTGGTGCGCACCAGCAGAGCCACGACGATGCCGCACAGGGGTCTCCCGGAGAGGGCCGCCTAGAAAGAGAAGCTGCTGCTGACAAGGTGGCAAGAGGACCTCTCTCTGGGAAGCCGAGACTAGATAAAGAGCCCGACACGGCCACGGACGCGCGGGACGCGGCTCGGCAAAAGGCGGCTACGAAAGCGAGGAAGAAGAACAAGACGGCGGCGATGGCCTCGGGCTCGGATCATGGCATTGTTACTGTGGTCATACCGTCATCGCCGGCTGACGATGCTGAGGATGGTGACGCGGACACGGAGATGGGTGACTCGTGGGCGGAGGACGGTGAGGCGTCGATCCCAGAGACGCTGGTCGACAACGCGGCGCTGTCTGTGCTTGTTCCTGGCCCGGCGAATAGTAGCCCTTTTGAGTCGTTCGAGTCGCTCGACGATCTCTTCATCACGGCGTCGTCGTCTCCAGAACAAGGGGCGGCGAGCTCGCCCCCGGTTGTGACTTGGGCGGGCGCCAGTGAGGCCGAGTATGATGAGGCTATGCGACAGCTCGACAATGACCGGTCGGAGAGCGAGGCGCCGGCGATGACCGAAGCTGAGCCAGCAGTGCCGGTCGCGCGGAGCAAGTCGCGCAAACAAGTCAAGGCAGGGAAGAACGGAGGAGCAATGCCAGAGGCGAGCGAGCTGATTACGTTGAGCTCCAGTCCGGTGCGTCGACGGACATCGCCAGACGCAGCGCGCAAGGATAGGCAGCAGCGGGCGGCGGTGCGACGCAGCGCAAGCGCGCAGGTGGCGTCGGAGGAGGACGAGGGGAGCCAGACGCGGCGGGCGAAGCTGAGGCGCCGGTCTGGCGATGGGCGGGGACGGTGAGGGCCGAGCCGTGCGGTGCCGTCTCGGATTGTGGCCTGACGAGGATGGAGATACCCCCATGGCGAGTTTCAGTCGGTCTCTACGAGGGTTTGGTGTTTGTACAGTAGACTACGTGTATAGCCAATGCATGGTTTGGAGTGTGAAGCCTCTGTTGCGGATGTAGTGCGCAGTGCTGGAAAGTGGCTGGCTCTGAGGGGTCGTGAGGGTTAAGCGCTCGTTTCACCGCGGACCCCCCTGGTTTCTTCAGCGGCTGGTGGCGGCTTGACACGGGGCGCGAGGCAAACTCTTGGCGAGCGGGCGCTGAAAGCGACTCGGTAGGGGAGGCCATTGAACGGCGACGGAGTGGTTAGGGCTGATGGGGGCGAGCTGGAAGGGTGGTGCGGCGTCCCGAGGTGGCGAAGTGGTGTGGATGGTGGGAGGCGGTGATGGGCTGACCGCTGGGAGTGGTTGGGATGAGGTTGTCACGCGACGCTGGCCCGGGGTGGTCTGGAATGCCCTCTCCAGCAGCCCTCGTCCCGCTACGGTTATGCATCTCAAAGCAGAGGCTTCGCCTTTTTTTTTTTTTTCCCCGTTGATTTTATCCTGGACGTGGGAACAGTCTGTCGCTCTTGTGCCGCGCCGACGCCGACGGACGGACGGCCGGGCCGGCTGGGGCTGATGTCGTGCAACTCTTTTTATTGCCTGCTTATTCCATCGCTCGTGAATCATCGTTCTACAAAGGTAGAC
>LUFD01002319.1:382-37299 GCA_003025255.1 Cordyceps pruinosa | reverse complement strand
AACCCCTTTTTGGCCGCGCGGTTGAGTGATGCTTCTGAACGGCACCCTGATGCGCGACCTTATATCTCACCCGTCTGGTAGCAAGTTCTCCAGCTCGGCGTTCTTTTCTCTCTGTTTCCCAAGTCTGTCTGGGCTGCGACGACCAGAAACCGGCTGAAAATGTTGGGGCCTCAGGCGGGAAGCTCCCGGCTGGTCCCCTTTGTCTAACCATTTGGGGCATCAGTCCATGGGCCCCTCTGGTGGGCTGGTGGGGACTTGGGCGCAAAGTGGGCGTCATGATTTCATTAGTGAACTCGGTGCCTTTTGGATGGCGACCCAGTTTTCTTTTTCCCTCCCTTTTCTTGGGTCCTGGTACGCTGCTCGGCTTGTAGTTCGCCGTCTGCATTCTGACTCGGCATGAGCGTGGGCGGCTGGTGCAGTTGAATGGCACAGACGTGGGAGCGCGAGGGCGACAGGCCAGTCATGCCTGGCATTTGCCCAGGTACATGACTTCCCACTTGGGTACACAGGTACCTGTTAGTGCCTGGTATCTCGCAGGCAGAACGAGGTAGTCAGAATGAATGTGCTAAGTTGGCGCTCAGGTACACCTGATAGCAGGTACATGGGATGGCTGAGGAACGACGCCCCTTTACCACGGAAGATCAAAGTGCTGGAATGTATAGCCCATCGGCCTCAACCACGCAGGCCGGGGCCAGATCCCTGCGTATGAAGTCGCTGTATGTACCAGGTACGTTACCTACTGCCTAGTAGGAGGTAGTACCTGTTGTACCTCTGGCCTAGCACCACCAAGCCGAAATTTCTCTACACCTACGAATGTCGCTTTCAAAAGTCGTGTCTGGCGCCAGTTGCTAGGATCCCTAGTAGGTACATTAAAGTACTTACAGGGGGCGCTGATTCTTTACAGGGGCGTGCTGATTCTTAACAGGGACGCGCTGAAGCTATCACATACGTTACCTGGCTATTAACTATCGATAGCTACCTGTAAGACATATGTATCTAATGTACCTACCTTGCAACTATCCTTGTTAAATCCCTATTTCTAGAAAAGCCACAGATACGACTTTTTGAAAGCGACCTCCGTACTAACCTTCTATAAAAATTAGTCCAGCAAGAAAAAATGCGGTCAAGATAGGATACCTAGGTCCTAAGGTAGTAGCCCCAGGTCGTTCATTGGTGGCTGGGCTCCATAAGGTTGTCGCCCGCTCTGCAATTCCCCAACCTCCAGATGCCGCCTGTCCAAGTCAGCTTCTTTTCAACCATCCCTTGCACCTCGGTCGCGACTGTACTGCCCTCCGATGTGTTCGGTCGCATCGACACATCCTGTCTCCGTCTTTCTAATCCGGCTCGCTTTTTGTTCCTGCTGATGCCCTCGCCGCCTACATCGCCACATCTTCGAAAGCGTCTTGCGTACCCGCCCCTTTTAAATTGCCAAATAGGGTCATCATAAATTCGGCGCGACGCGTACCCACACACCTGAGCACTACAATCCCTTTTCGAATCTCTGGTTCGAGCTTTCGAAAGAAAGAAAAAGGAGCACGAGAGTGACACGACGAACTTGAGAGAATCAGCAGCAGGCGACAAGTCTCTCGTCTGCGCTGATCTCACTTGGTAAGGAAGCAAACGCCCTGACCGTCCGCGCCTTGTCCTATCTATGCCTATGCCCTGCCACCATACCGAAACCTGCGGACCGTTCTGCTATACACGTCTTTTCGCCGTCGCCGTCGCCGTCTTGAACTGACTGGCTTCCGCGCCGCGCCTGTGATTAGACCCTTCGTTACGACGTCGTCCTCCAAGCCGTCAACTACCGGCCCTCCACGTGCGCAGGCACTGGACGGTTCTGGAGACTCTTACTCGCAGCACCGGCCGCCGAGATCCCCGGCTCTGTCTACGGCCTCCACCGCCGACGGAGACGAGAACGCAGACCTCGAGTTTTCGCCTCTAGCCCCGGCGCTCCCAGCGCCGAAGCTGTCTGACCGAGTGTCGGCTTTGCTCCGGTCGCCAACTCAAACAACCGACGACCTCTTCGAGACGGCCAGCTGGGGCTCTCCATACCCCCCGCACGACCGCAACCTACGTCGCCAGAGCTTCAGCAGCGACCTGTCTGAAGAGTCACCTATTCACCACCTAGACATCGACACTCCGTTTTTGCGCCCAGCTCCTCAGTTCCCCCAGCAGTCCGCCGCTGAGACGCGTGAGCCGCTGAGCGCCGCCGCCGCCGTTCTCGCAAACCGAGTCAGACGCAGCAACAGAGGCATCACCGAGGACTGGATCCGCGCCCACACGGCTGCCGGCGAAGGAAATATCGAGCCTCGCCTCTGGCTCAGTGACGGAAGCGATAGCGAGCACTCTTCACTGAGCGGCTCCGAACTGGCCTGGTTGGGCGAACTTACTCCTAGAGCTGTCAAGGCCGCCAAGGCCGCCAAGAAGCAGACCCGACACCCCCGTGCGAGTGCTAGCATCGAAACTCTCAAGCCTTCCCAAGGCAAAGGTATCAAGCTGGGTAACTCAACGAGCATGGCCCCAGAACCCGAGCTGATGCTCGAGCCTGCCCCCAAGGCCCCTCCCCAGCGTGACGAGCCTATCGGCAAGTCCGCTGAGGAGGGACACATCACACCTCCCGCAGAGCAGGCGACGGACGCCGTCTCAAAACTTTCTTCAGAACCCTCAGGCACGTTTGCTGGTGCGTCCGCTCAGCCAGCCGTTCCGCCCCCTATTCCCTCGACGCCGAAAAGACGTAAGGAAAAGCCTCTGCCAAAGGAGCCTCCCATGACGCCCCGAATAAAAAAAAAGGTCCCATGGAAAGGGAAGAATATTATGATCTTGGTGCCGCGCGATGACGACCGCGGCAAGCCTGGTAAGGCTCCAATGCCCTTGCGCCCAGATGAAACCGAGCGCATGTTTGCCTCTTGGAAGGAACTCGGCTACAGCGTCGAAGGGTTTGATCTGTTTGTTAAAGATGACCAACCTCTGGGCACCGATGACTCCCAGAGCCGAAACTGCTGGCCTGCAACCGAAGATCTGACCCGGGAGCGGTTGGCTGGCCGCTATCCCGTTCTTCTGCCAGACCTGAATGCATGGCAGAACTACGTTCAAGAGCTCCAAGAAGCCAAGCTCAGAGCGCTTGGTGTTTCTGATGCTACTGAGGAACCACCTGCGCCATCCATCTCACCGTCACTTACTATTCCTTCTCGCCAGGCTTCCGCCCAATACCCCCCATTACCATTCTCTCCGCCGATTCCTACTTCCTCCGCATCAAGCAATCCTGGCTTCAATTTCCAATCACAACTGCTCTCTGGTACTACGACGACAACCCAGAGCCCCGGCATCGCTTCTCCGATTCCTTTTGGACAGATCCAGGGCAAGTTCAACCCTCGTCAGTCCATTTCGCTACCGCCTGGCAATTCTCCGTTCCAAATGTCCCATGTTCAAGGGTGGCAGAACCAAGCCGGCATCTTGCAAAGCCTTGTTCGCATCGATTCGCCACTTCTTAACATCAATGGAATCGTTTCACCACAGACTCCCTACGATTTGGAAGACTTCCCTACGTCGGGCAGCCCCGCCTTCAACGCCCACCAAAGACACCAGTCTTTGCAACACTTCCCTCAACAAATGGTTAGAGCGTCACCTCACCTGCAGCAGGTCCGTGAAGATGAGGAGGAAGACACTGAAGAATATGCCAAGAGTCCTTCCAAGACACCTGAGCCCACCAAGCCGCATAAACTCTCAATACAAGCCGAAATACAAGATGCCCAATATCATCTCGAGGAGCAGCTTCGCAATCAGCTTGAGCATGAAGACTACAACCCCCAAGCTCGAGGCAACCCTGTCACTGACCACGAGAACCTTGCTTCGGTCCACGATCGCCAAGCTTCTGGCAATCTGGCTGTTTCGGAGCATTTTGCGAGTGACCAGGCCAAACCCGTCGTGCTTCATCATCCTCGCCCACATAGCCGTGGTCAGTCCTTAACACAAAATTTCTTCCGAGATCATGATGCGGAAGCCGATGGATCCACGTTTGGTCGGCTTAACGGCATCCCCGAGACTAACAACCCTGAGGGCGATGAAGCCTATGAGATTGAGACAAACCCTAGCAATTTGGGCACTCCTGTGCAACATTTTGACTTCCCCGCAATGCTTCACCAACACCAAAAGACAATGTCGGGTGCAAGCAACCCCTGGAACAATGTTTCCGAGTCCGTCGAGGTCCCCGACCGTGAGAGGAAAGTGTCTACATCGAAACTCAACGTCAAAGCGCCTGAGTTCAAGTTCAACCCTACAAGCCACTTCACCCCTGGCCTGCTCAACAATTTCTCTCATGCTTCTAGCTTCCAGCCTGGTGCAGCAAGTTTCCAGCCTGCAGTATTTCAGACTCAGGTCAGCGACTACATTGAACCCGCCCTCCCCGTCGCTGAATTCGGCACCGGCAGTTTTGACATGAATGTTGGCTCTCCATCCTTCACTCCAGGCCAGAGCGAATTCAGCTTCTCTACGTCGGGGCCCAAATTCAGACCTGACGCGCCATCATTCACTCCATTCCAAACCCTTGCGAACTCGCTCAACTCTCGGAAAGGTCATCAAGGTCGTACGGACTCTATCTTTGGAGACATAAACATCGAACCCGGCGAAATGGTCCGCCCCGTTCGCAAATCTAAGGCCATTCCTATCATCAGGCCTTCTAGCAAATCGTCTGGGAAGTCCCTGTTAGGTGTTACTGAAGACTCTGGCGAGGATGATCTGGACAGCGACGGCCGTCCCGTTCAGGATGAATCAAGAGCCAAGCGCGCCAAGAGCCTTGCACCAGAAATTCAAGACGTCGCTTCGTTTGCCCAGATGCCTCTGGTCAGCATCTCGGAGAGTACCAACGACAATGCCCTGTTCATTGACACTTCACTGTCGTCCGCTGGCGCTGGAGACGTTGAGACTAAGCAGACCACTGCTGTGCCATCTAGGATGTCACCGGCTGCCGAGATAGATGAATTGCAGCCTCTGCAGACTGCCAAGGATACTATCATCAACAGCCACAAGACTCAACATTCTGCAGAGCTAAGGTCGAAGAAGCAAACTCATAAGAGGAACTCGCTATCTGCTACCGCTATTCCATTCTCCCCCGGAGCTCTTTCTTATGGGGAAGAGTCTCCAGCTACGTTGACCCGCGCGGAGCCAAGTCCTGTCAAGATGACGCATTCGGGTTCCATCTCCGATATGAAGAAAAATTCACCCAAGATCTCAGATGCGCCATTCCCATCTCCAGTACCCTCCTCGAGACCTAAAGGCCTCAGGGCCTCCCGCTTCGCTCAGGCTGAGACGTCTTCAGCTACTCCTCTTACTCCCGCCCCCGCTCTAACTCCCGTGTCAGAGCCGCATTCCGATGAGAACGCCATCCAGAACGCATCTGCCGACGTCATGCCATCCATTGAGACCCAAAATACCTTGGTTGACCTCAACGAACCGCCTGTCGAGACTGGCACTAAGGCAGATGAGCCAACATTTGAGGAGATTGACGCCGTCATGCAGCAAATGGAAATTGATCCTACCATGGGCGTAACGAGAAAGCCCCTAGAGAAATCTATGTGGAATCAGCCAACTCCCGTCGCCAGCCGACAGCCTTCTTACACACTGCGTGCCGTCGCACATGAGTTCGTTCCTCAGTTCAACCAGCCAGTTCCTGCGTACCCCAAGGACCCGCAACTGGAGGACCCCTTCATCGACCCACCCGACACTTGGGGGAGTGAGCAGCAGCATGAGGCTCTACCCGCCAGTGACTGGGAGGGTGCTTTCTCGGAAGATGAACACTCCAAGCTCGAAAGCAGGACACAATTCTTCGACGGCAGAGTCAACGAGATTGTTGGTAGCTTACTAACATCACGTCTTGAACCAATGGAGAAGACTCTACTCTCCATCCAGTCGGCTCTTGATGCTAAGAGTCGTCGTGCTCCTTCATCCCGCCGGGATATCAGAAGCACGACTGGCGAAAATCGGGAAAGCGATGCTGATGATGAGGATGACGAGTTGATCGTCAATCGTTCCATGAGCCCGCGCAGAGATCGCCGCATGGACCAAATTCGCATCGCCGTAGCCGAGGCTTTCGCTTCCCAGCAGCAGAATGTCCCTGCATCAACTGAGGCGCCACCTGCCGATCACTCGGCCCTCTTGGCTGCTCTCGAGGAGATGAGAGAGCACGTGAGCACATTCAAAAGTGTGCAGCGTATTGACCGCGAAACTGAGAGCGTGCATGTGGAAGACACAAGGCCAAACACGTCCAAATCCGATGATGCCATCCTCGCAAAATTGGATGAACTGCAAACAAAGAACATCGATCTGGAGCAGCGTCTACAGTTTGAGCAGCACAAGATAGAGAAGGAAGTCCAGGAGCGTCGCGCGGCGGAAGATGCTGCTGCTGAGCTCACCCGCAAACTGAACGCCGCTGAAACTCGCGTCGAGGTTGAAATTATCAACAAGAGCGTGTATGACCAGCGGGTTGGAGATCTTGAGGAGCGCCTCAGACTGCAGGAGGAGAAAACCGAAGAGGAGCTGAAGCAGCGCCGCCTCCTGGAAGACAAACTCTGTGATGTGCAACGTCAACTGAAGCATGCCTCCGAAGAGGAAAGTCGTCTGACCGAAACCCTTGAGGACCGTGATCGTAGAATTAAGGAGCTGGAGCAAGTTGCTGGCAAGAAGGCTATGCGCATGACTTTACTGGAAGCTGCCTCCAACAACGCAAGCCAGTCCCAGAGCGAAATGACCAACAAGCTCAACGCCCTTGAAGGCGACTTGAAGGAAATTCGTCAAGACAACACGCACTGGCGTACCGAGGCTGAGCGTGCCGATGAGAATGCTCGCCGCAACGCCGGCGAGCTGGCCGTTGCCCACGACGAGAACAAGAGCCTCCAAAGCTCCCTGCACACTCTCACTGCACAATTGCAAGAAAACGAGCGCCTCCGTGAATCCTGGCGAGGCAAGTTCATGTCCCTGCAAGAGGACATGGCCAATGCTGCTCGTGAGGTTGCCGAGGAGAGCGCTAGACGTATCAAGACGGACCAGGCTATGCTTGCTCGCCAAGAAGTACTGGACGCTAGACTACAGGCTGAAGCAAAGACACGAGAGCGCCTCGAAATCGAAATGGAACGCCTCCAGACTAACGAAAGAAGCGGCATGCGTGCCCTCAACGAATGCACGCGTCTTGAAGGAATTCTTGGTGAGCTCCGTACTGAGAAGGACAAGCTCCAGCAGACTGCTTCTCGCTACCTGCGCGAGTTTGAAGAAGCCAGGGAATCTGGCGCCAGCGAGGTCAAACGCACCAGAATGGCCATGCAAATGGAGATTGATACTGCCAACCACCAAGTCAACGTTGTCCGCCAGGAGTTGGAAGAGCAAAATGCGAAGCTCCGGGCTGAGATTGACACTATCAGACTCGAGGCTGACACAGCCAAGGAACGCAACGAGATGCTCATGGAGGAAGAGCAGGCCACCAGGGCCAGCACCCTGGAGGAACTCGAGTGTAAGCACCAGAACGAAATTGAGGACATGCAAACCCGCTACGAGCGCCAGATCAACAATGCTGCTGAGGACAGCCAACGATCTGAGGAGGCTCTTCTGGAGCGCCTCAGCTTGTCCTCGTCGAAAATGGAGCATCTCAAGGACCGCATCCTTCACCTCGAAGAGAAGCTCGAAATCTCGAAGCAGGCCGCGGCCGCCGCTGCCAAGGCTGCTAAAACCGTCGTCATCGAGCCCAACCCTTCTGTTGCTCTTACCGCCCGCGCTGTAGCTCCTTCTCAGTTGCCCGAGAAGATCTCGCCGCAAGCCCTGCGTGAGTCTATCATGGTTCTCCAGGAGCAGCTTCAAGCCCGCGAGCAGCGCATCGAAGAGCTTGAGCAGGACATTTCCCAGCTTGACCCTGAAGCACCTTCAAAGATTTCGAAACGCGATGATGAAATCAGTTGGTTGCGTGAGCTTCTTGCTGTAAGACACAGCGATCTGCAGGACATTATCACGGCCTTGGCTGTTGACTTCTTTGACCGCGAGAGAGTTAAGGATGCTGCCATTAGACTCAAGGCCAACTTACAGATGGAGGAGCAGGAGCGCGAGCGAGCCATGAACGGTGGCTCGGCCATCACCCTGCCTAACATTGCCCAGAGCATCCAAGCCGCTACCCCGCGAGTCGCGCAAACTATCGGCTCTGGCTTCAATGCGTTTGATCGATGGAGAAAATCCAGCCAGCCGTCTTTCTTGTCCAGTGTGCTGAGCTCGCCTTCAGCCGGCCCGGCAGCTACACCCTCACGAAGCAAGGGCCCCAGTACCCGGCAATCCAGGGTTCTCAGCGGGTTATTGACGCCTCCAGCATCTGGCCTGCGACAGACACACACGACTGACAGCAAACCTCAGCCCACAGCCTTTGCCAGCACTGGGCGCCGGTTCCCGTCTCACGGCAGCACCCACGACCGCTCACATGAAGAGTCAGAATCGTCTGCTCCTGTGGAACGCGAGGAAAATGCACCCCCAGAAGGTACCACACCGCCGCGTCGAGAGGAACAGCCAGCGGACCCCGTCACGCCACTCATGATACACCGAAGTGGATACGACTCTGATGCTCAGCCTGGCGCGTTTGATGATCATGACTTCTTTGAAGATTAAAGCGTGGCCCCGTTGAGCAGCCACCACGGCCGTGGTCGGTTGACTATTAACACTATATATTATTTCTTTTGTCCAAAAACGACGAGCATTTTACCGGGAAGAGCAGCGAGGGGGAGTGGTGGGCAAGATACGAAAAGGGGGATTGGGATGCGAGGACGAATTACTGTCCACTGACCACTCAATCAAACTCCATACCGCAACGGGGACCGGGAAAAAAAATCAGATTGCGACCTAGAAAGATACCCCTTATTTGGATTTGGTTATTGGCGTTTTTTTTTTTATCTGCATGTTTTTATTTCAACTGACGTTGTCGTCATTGCTCTCCGCTCTAATCATCTACAACACACCACCACAGCCGCAGATTGACAAATGCAGTGGAAGAAGCGGGAAAGCGGGATTGCAAAAGAGCGCGGGGAATCAGCGAGTTGTCCTTTTTTGTTATTACCATGCGAGACAAGCTTGTTTCTGTTCCTGGCATTTCTATTGTGGTTTTCTTCGTCGCAACTGGCTTCTTCGATTCTTATTCACATTCGTTATACCTCTTGTATCCCGTTGCGCTGTATTCTTCCTTCTTTCTATTCCCTCGTCTTTTCTTTCTGTCTTTCTGTATGTATGTATGTCTTTCTGTACGTTCTGCATGCATAGCGCGAAAGACTTGCCTCTGTACCCCGAAGGGAGGAAGAAGGATTCCCCTTTTTCTGACATTCTTTTTTCTTGATTTTTATACTAGAGTGGGAATAAGGACAATGAATGCTGCTTTTTATTTTGCTGCTTGCCTATATTACTTCGTAGTGTCACGCGAATTTGTCACTCAGTCGTGCCAACGCAAGAGATGTGGGATGCGGCACAATATTAAACTATTAATATCTATTAATTTCTATTCATTTGTGTGCTCGTGCGTTCTCCGTTATCCAAACTGTTGCGGTGAAGCTTCTAATTACCGCTGAGTAGCTTCTCAACGGCCCATTTGACAGAAAAGTTGCGCAGGTCCGAGTAGTGTTGGCCGACCCCGACAAAGAGGACAGGCACATTGGTGGCGTGGACCAGGCTGACAAGGGTGCCGACCATGTCGCCGACAGTGTCACATTTGGAGATGATGAAGCCGTCGAGGGAGCGGACAGAACCGAAGGCGGCGTTGAAGTTGCGTGCCTGGGCGACTGAGTCAGTGCCAACGAGAGCCTCGCCGACCATGAGGATCTTGTCGGGCTGGGCAAACTTGGCAAACTTTTCGAGCGACGACATGAGTCGCTGGTCATTGTGCCGGCGGCCGGCCGTGTCTATAAGGACCACGTCGAAGCCCTCCTGAGCGGCATGAGTGACGGCATCCTTGGCCACCGTCGCGGCATCCTTGCCATATCCCTTTTGATACAACTCCACCTCGCCGCCCTCGCGCGCTGTCAGCTCCTTGAGGTTGCGGACGTGCACGGCGAGCTGCTCGACAGCGCCGGAACGGAACGTGTCGCCAGCTGCGATGAGCACTTTGTACTTGTTTTGCAGCAAGAAAAAGCAAATCTTGGACAGATTTGTCGATTTACCCACACCGTTGACGCCGACAATTGACATGACGTAGGGCCGGCGCTGTCGCAGAGATGAAACGGTGGGTGAGGTTATCGAGTCAATGTCGCGGAGAAGGTCGAGTGATGAGGTCGGTGTGAGCATCTTGGTAAGAGATGCTTCCATGGCTGTCTGGATCCTGGTATTGATGCCTGCCGAATCATGTTAGTACAAGTGGTGGTGGGCAGGTTTCACTGGCGAACCTGCCTTCAAATGTTCCGGTCTTTGTGCCTACAAGCTCCTTTTCCACGCCTTCGCAGAGACGCACAGCAGCCTCTCTAGCGACGTTCTTGCGAAGAAGGTGCTCCTCCATACCCCTCATGGCCTTCAAAAGATCCTCGGTGGTCAGGATCTTTCCACCAACGACGTTGCGGAAGAGTCCGCTAATGGCGCCTACGCCAGAGCCTAGAATACCGGCTTTAGACGACGCCGCGCGCGAAGTGGCCGCCTTTTCCGCCTCTGCGGAGGCGAGGATATCCTGCACCTCGTCACCCAGGTCTCGAAGCACAAACTTGCCCTTTGCCGACGTGCCCCAGGTGGAGGAGTCGACGGGTTCTATTGCGCTGGATTTGCCAGCGCCATCACCATCCTGCACAGAGTAGTCGAGCTGTACATCGTCGTCCTCGTCTGCAAAGCCGTCTGCATCCCATTTTCTACCTTTTTTGCCGCTCGCACCCTTTTTCGGGCGAGTGGCCTCGTCTCCCGACGAGGCCGGTGCCGAGGTATTCTTAGCCTTACGTGCACGCCTAGACATCTTGGCCACGGGGCCAGCTTTGGCGATAACTAGGTTGCTGCTTGCCGGCGTTGATGGTCGTGACGTAGTCGGTGTCGAATCAACTGATACTGCCTCTGTGCTGGGACCAGTTGAGACGGCGCGGCCCCTGTAGGTCAAACCCGGCGCAGATGGCCGCTTGCCATCAGCGGAGCTATGCACACCATCAATGATATCAACAGGTTCAGCTGTACTGGATTTGTCGAGTTCTCGGAGTTGTTGATCGAAGTATTCGTCGAAACCGTGACACTCGACCAGGGTTGTGTGCGGCTTCTTGACCTGTTCGCCGTAGAGACTGACAAAGATAGTCCGGATGTTGTCGACAAGTTTATCCACCCAGCTCAAGTGCAGAAGGGATCGGTATACAACCTAGCTGTTGGTTAGTATCTCTTATAAGGCCTCATGGCGGAAGGGTCATCGGCTTACGACAAAGATAACTCCGAGCTCCTTTACCATGGTCCACTTGAGGGTGTGGTGGTCGGTTTTGTACGCGGGATTGGCGGAGGCCGATTGAGCACTTTGGACGACATTTCCAGAGTGCCTCTCCTCGATAAAAGTGTCGGCGATGAAGTTGTTAATGACCGAGTGGTTCACGGCGGAGTATGTACGTGACCAAAGCACAACGCCAGAAGTCGTTATAATCTCAAAAGTGTCCAGCATTGCGATGAACCTTAGCGAAAGACGGCGACAAGAAGCAAGATTGACAAGACGAGAGGGAAAGAACAGCGCCGCGAAGGGAGCGGAAGCAGAGAAAAGAAAGAGAACACAGTCTCCAGCGCAGGGGCAAAACTTGGCTGGCTGTCCTAGAAGACTCCGTTCTGTACTGTCGATGTTGCAATTCGCGAACTATCAAGAGACATCGCAGCCTTACGCGCTGGCGGCGACCTTGCCAGTCAAAAAGGTGAAAGTGGTGCCTTCCGGGAAAGCCTGCTCCGTGCCTCTGCATCACGTGCGGTGCGGTTTTGAGCCACTGTGGCTGCCTGCTTTGAAGTAGGTACGTGGCGTGACGTAGGTACATAGGTGCGCCAAAGAACCACCGAGATACATCATTTCAGGGGCCAAATAATTACGAAACCTGCAGGTAGGTACTTAGCACTCTACCTACCTGGTGCCTGGTAAATATTAGTACTACAGGTATCTACAAATAAGTACCTCTAAGGTAGAAACTAACCTAGGTACCTAGGTACCTAAGGGTGCTCACGGAGCTCCAGCAGGGAAGCTCTACCTATCTCCTTCGCCGTCCGCCTCTGGCCACAGTCGCATCCATCTCTCGACTCGCATTCCGTTCGCCATCTCCATCTGCGCACCGCGGATAAATCCAGTTCACCATGCAGCGAGCCAACTATGGGCAGTCACCCCCTCTGCACCACCCGGTACCCCAGCACGTATCGACAGTGCCCCAGCTCAGATCGCCTCCCCCTCCTACGGGGTCCGCGCAGTCGCAACAGGGCTACGGCGGCAATCCCTATCAGCAACAGGGCGGCGGCACAGGCAACGTCTTCGGCGCCTATGGCCAGTTCATGAATGATCCCACCGCCCAAGTGGCCGCTCAATTTGGCCAAACGGCTTTCAAGCACGGCCAAGAATATGTCGAGCAAAACGTGCGCCGTCGCTCGCCCTTCCTCTGCTACCGCTGCTAACCAGTTCTACAGATCGGCCGCTATGTCAACGTCTCGGCTCTGAAGCACTATTTCAATGTCTCCAACTCTTATGTCATCAATAAGCTTTTCCTCGTGCTCTTCCCGTGGCGACACAAGCCGTGGGCAAGAAAGCAGGCTACAGCAACCAATGGCCAGGAAGGCTGGTATCTACCTCCGCGTGAGGATATCAACAGTCCCGACATGTATATCCCCGGTTGGTTTGACCCGGCTGGTCGCCTTCGATGAACACCTGCTGACTCGAGCCTAGTCATGGCTATTGTGACCTTTATCCTACTCTCGACTCTTATTGCCGGGCTTCGAGGCGATTTCCAACCCGAGCTTCTCGGCTACACTGCAACAAAAGGGCTGGTAGTGGTCATTGTCGAAATTATTGCCTTGAAACTCGGGTGCTATCTTCTTAGCATCTCCAGCCAGTCTCAGCTTTTCGACCTGATTGCTTACTCCGGTTACAAGTTTGTCGGCATCATTGCCACTATTGCGGTTGCCGAAATCGTCAACGGCGGCAAGGGCACGGGTGGCTGGATTGGCTGGACAGTTTTCCTGTACACCTTTCTTGCCAACTCTCTGTTCCTGGTACGCACAAGTCTGAAGTTCTTGTTTATCTTAGCTAACACCGCTGCAGATGCGATCCTTAAAATACGTACTGCTGCCTGAAGGTGCTGGCAGTAATGGCGGACCTATGCAAACTGACTCAAGAGCGAAGCGTAACCAGCGGACCCAGTTCCTCTTCTTCTACTCCTACATTGTACAGTTCTTCTTCATGTGGGTGCTGACGCGAGCATAGAGTCTGCACAGCCCGAAGATCGCTATTCATGGACAAATTCCAGCACCGGAAAACTTACACTGGCAGCAGCCTATCGAGGTCGTGCACTTGGCTCGTCCGACCCATGGCTTGCGTGTGCACAGTCACCCGCGGCCGGTATTGCGGGAGGGAAAGCAACGGCAATACAAAGGCGCAACAAATGGAAGACACGAGTCAGCGCACTACAATGTTCTAGTAGATGTGCACCTAAGCTCCAAAAACAGAATAGTTTGTATGAGGACTCTAATGAATTCAATGTGCCATGTTTTCGCACGTAGATGTCACCTCCTTGGTATCACCATGGCACCGAGATGACGGCTATAATATCCCTAAACTGTAGATTTGTCTTCTCTTCCTGGGCGGCCGTTTCCTTGAAATGTGTGAACAAGCGTGGACGAGAACAAGCCCCACCTGTCTGTGATGCGGGCACAACTAGAGGTACAGGTAACCAGGTACCTCCTACCTCCTACCTCTACCTCTAGGGTACCTAGTAGTACTACTAGGTAGGTTGCCAGTACTCAGGTACCTAGTAGGTAGTAGGTACCCAGTACCTCCAAGTAATTCCTCGTGAAATGGCTCCTAAACCTTCCATCACCCTTCATCCGCCTCACCTATGCAGTATCCTCTCTCAAACTGGACTCTCTCTAACCTGCGCTTTTATCTCCGCTTCGGATTTTACTTAGCCTAGAGTTTGACGTTATGCCTTCTCCAGTTGTGGCGGCAACGATTCAGTCGGCCGGTCTTGGCCTCCTCAGCAGCGTTTTGGCACAATGCATCACATCGTACAGACAGGAGGTACCGGACATTACAGAAGTCAACCGTTCTGTTTTATCGTTTGGAAATTCTCTAACAGCTTCTAGGGGCCACTCTCGATTGATTGGATCCCTGTCTTTCAGTACTTGCTGTTCATTGTGGTCAGCACGCCACCCAACTTTCTATGGTATGTCTACAGTGTAGATATCTGTTTTGCCAAGATGGCATAGCAATTTTCTGACATGACTTATTTTATTCTGCAAGGCAAGAATTTATCGAGGCTTCGTTCCCCTCGCACCCTCAGCCCGCGGCCCAGCCCAAAAACAAGGGCGACCAGCCTGCGCTGCCAGCGTTGTCCAGGCGCAACACGGCCATCAAGTTCCTGCTGGACCAGACCGTCGGCGCCGCCGTCAACACGTTGCTGTTCAGCACTTTTACGCGGTCGCTCCGCATGGCCAGCGGGCATGCGCCGCGTGTCACCAACGTGTCCAAGGCCGTCAGCTACTGGGTCAGCCCGGACGCCATCCACTTCTCCCGGGTGGATTTCGACTTGGTATGGGCAGAGGCCAAGCAGGAGTTCTGGCCATTGATCTTGGCAGGCTACAGGCTGTGGCCGTTTGTTTCGCTGGCCAGCTTTACGCTGGTCAACTCTGTACAAGGGCGGAACTTGCTTGGCTCGCTGGCTGGAGTCATCTGGGGTGTCTACATATGTTTGTCTTCGGCAAGCTGAGTTTGGTCTCTCCGCTAGATTGGTTGAGGCCTGATTTTATGGCTGTGGGTTCTTCTCACATCAGCTCATGCTCCATGCTGAGAGGGAAGCGGGCGTATAGCACCTGGATAGACGTCGTTGTTAATACGATTCATATTCGACATCGCTGAATTGCTGGCCAACTATTTCGCTAGGCTGAGTAAGGTCATTTACTCAACGTGATTATATACACGCAAGGGAAAGAAATCCAGCGCTCTTTCCTTGCTGAGAGGCCAATTGCTCCGTTCACCGATCACTGTCGTGCACGTCGTCCTATCTCTGTTGCAACACCGCTGTCGAACAGCCAAGCAGTCTGGTCTTTCGTTAGAGGGAGAACTCACTCAGCCCGGTCCGAGAAAGCGGAGATTGGTCTGCAAGTCCGGACCAACCATTTGAGGGATAGGGTGTAAAACGGACCCACGAACGAATTCCGGGGCTTCTGGTGATAACACATGATGCACAACCGTTCCATTAGAGCCGTTTGAATCGTCGTGCGACCCTTCCTTAATCGGTGTCAGTGCTACTCCAGTACCAGCAGCGGGTTGGAACCAGTCAATTGTTGGAATGTCCAGAGCAACGTCGAGTTCTTCGAACAGTAGACTGGCAACAGAGTACCAATGTTGTAGCCAAGCTCGCATTTGCCACATATAGGCCTGCGTATTGTCCGGTCGCAGCATGTCAGTGGCGAAATTGAAGACTGTTGCTGCCAGCCACCTGCAGGGTATTGGGAGATCCGGGTCAGCTTGGAGTATGCATGACCAGAGTCTCGCATCCTTGTATATCCGGTGACCGCTAGTCTCATACTCACTGAGACCGTCGAACAAATCCAACTGGTGACGCTTCGAGACACAGGGCTGCAGCGCCAACGCGCCTTGGAATGTTCGGAACTCACACAGTCGCACTCCTGTGCTTGACTTGCTCTCCAGTAATTCTCCACTGATCGCGGTGTAGGTTGGGTCCTGGTGTGGGATCTCTCTCAAGATATCGTCGTTTACCAGCTGCGGTAACAGAAGGTCGCCCAGACAGCCGTGAAGCGGCCGCACTGGGGAGTCGGGTTCAGAGTCGTTCGTGGACGGGGTTCGATGCCAGCCTTGACTCTCGGCAAACAGTCGGTGCATATCCGCCATCGCTTCCTCCACAACGCCGTTGCCGTTTGTCATGCTGGCGATGCTGTCCTCGTTGCGCTGCTAAACCGCTGAGGGTGACTTGTGGTAGAACACCACCGCGCATTCGCCACACCGAGGCTGTGCGGTTTTGTGCCTGAAGAGGATTGCATGATATGACCTGTGCACAGGACAGAAATACTAGGTGGTCCCGCGCTGTGAGGGAGATGAATGGTCAACCTCTTGCCACTCGCCAGAAGGTAGGGAGTAGCACCGTCCGCGACAAAGCATGGCAAGATAACGATGGAGACTAAAAGTATATTTTCGGTCGTGTCAAGAGAAAGGGCGGGCAGACGAACGATATCCTCGTTTGATAATGAGCGTGGGTGAAGATGATGCAAGCTGCAGCAGTTCCAGCCACTGCAAGAGTTTGGGAGAGTCCGTACCTCCTACCCTACCACATCCTACCACCCTACCTCCTACCCTAGTTGCCTCCTAACACTGGCGTCCTAGAATCCTCAGATACCGGAACCGCTCTGTCCTGCGGGGATCACGGACCCCGCCCGCCGGCTTCGCTTGGGACATCGTGGCACTGGCGTTCTTTGCCTTCCGAATCTTCGTATCTCGGTCGCCCATGCATTCCGGCCATGCCCTGGTAGTTCGCTTCCTCTCTTTACTCCACGGGCTGGCTTGCAGACTGATGAGCCTCGCGCAGCGGCAAGCATGCTAACCGACAACCACCTGCGACCTCCCAGTTGACAATATATGATCGTCGGTGCGTATCACCAACGAAGCAGCGTCCGTAGCGGGCGCGGGCGCGGGCCCATGCATCCACCGCGTATGCTGGTGGAAGCTCCCAAGCCACAAGGAATGCTGAATTGCCCTTCGTTCCAGAGATGCCGCTCTTGGTCGCCCGGGCTCGTCGACGTTACTGCTTCTGCCAAGTGGCCACTGGCGGGGTAGGCGGAATCTCGGAACGTGGGCCTGGACCTACCTCCTGCCCCCGCCCCTCTTGATGGCATCCGATCCAAGCCGCTCAGTCCAGCACTCGCCGCCCCAGTCCCGGTTCCGAAAACTCACTTCTGCAACACCTTGTCGTTGTGATATATAACTAAGCCAGGGCGTTTCCGCTCTCCCCGTTGCACCTCTTCCCACCACATTCCTGTCAGCTCCAGCACCGGCAACAACTCCACAATGGCCGACCACGTTCACCGAGTGACCCTCTTCAAGCTTCCCAAGCCCGAGGATGTTGACAGACTGATTGAGCAGTACAAAATTCTCAAGGCTACCCACCAAAAGGTATGTCATTCGTTAGAGAGTAGCCCTGCCTTTCTTCTGGACAGACAAACTGATGAAACTCAGGACGGCAAGCCCTACTTGCGCTCTGTTGTCATCGGCAAGCCCGAGGCCGACCCTCGCGCTCAGGGCTACACCTTGTGCGCGAAGACCGAATTTGCTAGTGCTGATGATATGAAGTATTACGATGAACAATGCGAAGCTCATAAGACGCTCAAGGGAGTCGCCAAGTCTCTCACGTTGGAAGGCGCCATGAGCGTCTACTTCACGCCGACCGTCTTCGAGCCCAAGGTCACTGTCTAAGTCTCGCAATGAGGAAGGCTATCATTGACGATATTATCAAGTTTATGGCGGTTCAAACTTCACTCCTTTCTTTATAGACGAGAAAAAAGACATTTGTGGTTTTGAGGCCCAAGAGCTCCGTGCGTACCTCCGTCGCCGTGTACAGTCCACCCAGTCGTTTATGCCACTCTTGCTCTTCTGGGCCTCACCAGCCGCCACTCAGCAGCATTCGAACCAGCCTAAACATTATGTGGGATCCTCGTGAATTCATTGAGTTCCGTTGTAGAATCTCTGGTTCTTCTGGGTGGTTCCTTTCCCTTGGGCATCGATGTCAAAAGTTCGAGCTCGGGGGGATGCCTTTCCAGTGTGAGGAGCGAGGCTACCACCATGACTGCGCATATGACAACCATGAGCCTTGTCTCGTCTCCGAATGCTCCAGAATACACCAATCTCACAAATTCTTGCTTCTCGGCAGGAAACTCTAAGCTGGCAACCGGTGACTTGTGAATTTGCGCCAGCTGCTCTGGAGAGAGCTGCGACCTTAACAATTCATTGACGCGGCTGTTGAATACAACGGAGCTGACCGACAAGCCAATGGCGCCGCCGAGAACCCTCGCCTGAGCCAGAGCTCCCTGAGCCGCCGCTCGAGTCTTCTGCTCGGGGGCTATCAAATTTGTCATGATAGTCGCCGCCGAGAAACACAGCCCAACTCCTAGCCCGAATGTAACTTGGAACACATACTGCGTGGCTTTGATCCTAGGCGGAATGATAGACATCAGAGTAACTCCAAGGAGTTGAAGACATGCGGCCGCAACAATTGTGTACGCCGTATTGTTTTTCTTACTCGAGATTGCACCACCCAAAAACGAACCCGTTGCACAGGCCCCGAGAAGAGGCAAAGTATGAACACTAGCCATCAAGACTGACTGCTGGTCAACAATTTGAAACCTCTCGGGCATGTTAATTGCCAAAGAAATGTACGGAAAGCCAGTCAGAAGAGTCACGCTGTAAGCCACGTTTGTATCAGTATATGAGTGCATACATTCCGCATTAAGCTACTCACAGGAGTCCAGCTGAGTACACTCGTCGCTGCATTAGTCTTATTGGGAATATTGGTTCAATTCCGCAACATATTCTCATTTCCAAAATAACCTGCCACAGAATGAAAATTGTCCAGCATATTGCGGAGACCGACAGAGTGATGATGATCTCCGGGCTGTTCCAAGCGTAAGTCTGCGCTCCAGCCTGCTGAATTGCAAAGACCAAGAAGCCAGAGCTACACAGCAGTGTTATGCTGCCAATGAAGTCAATTGTCGAAAATGCCTCCCAGGACAGCATGTTGGCAGCATTTTCAGGTGGCCAGAAATTTGTAATAGCGAGCATCGCAACCAATCCAAACGGGATGCTAGTGGCTGTCAGTGGCAATCTAGCGGTGCGCGATGTCTACTTACTTCATATTGAAGAGCCACCGCCAGTCCGAGAACTGCACTACCACCCCACCAACAATCGGACCTAATACAAATGCTATAGTCAAAGTAGCTCCTATCATCGCTCCAATCAGACTCGGTCTGTGCGATGGGCCAACTTCAACCAAGCCAATCTGCGTGAGACTATACAGCCCGGATGCGCCGATGCCTTGAAACCCGCGGCAAACTATTCTGTAACCGCTTTAGAAAAAGGTTTATTAATGTTTCTTACCACGGGCTACTTACAGTGCTACCATGCTTTTGGAAGAGGCACAGCCAAGAGAAAATGCGGTAAAGAGCACCCAGGACAGCACGAGCATATTCCTTCGGCCGTATATGTCGCTCAATTTCGAGATTACGACAGCAAACCCTTCAATGATGTAAGAAAAACTGGTTCATGAGCGGGCTGATTTGATTTTACCCACCCATATAGGTCAAGAGGTACGCCAGCACGATCCAAGGTGCATTTCCGAAATCATGTAGCTCTCGCGAGATTGTAACAAGTGAAGCTGAGGCGATCGAGGTATCCAGACTAGAGAATAAGAGTCCAAAAAGGAGACTGCTTACAGCAATCTATTAGATTCGACTTCAGCTACCGCTCAGGATTTTGCGACGTACCAGATAACCAGGACAGACTGGCTACGCCGAGTTGCAGCGTGCCTCACGATGACAGAATCTTCCGGTTTTTTCAAGGACTGATCGTCGCTTTCCCTTCTTTCCTCTACTTCATTATTTGTCTGCCAAAGAGAAGGGTTTGGATATGTCAACGATAGCCGGAAGGTATTATCTAGGGCGTTCGTCATGATAGCGCAGGCGCAGTCTGGGCTGCGGCGAGCAAGTAGCTCTTGTAATGAGTTGCGACGAAGTTTTAACCGTTGGGTTTTCTTCGCAGTATCGAGGTGAAGTCTATGGTAGAAGTATTCTCGGAGGATGAGAGCATTTGCGATGCTACTCGAATGGCGAAAGCGTGCCAGGCAGCTGTCTGGCGAGCATTGGCGAGGAGCATACGTGCTTGCAGCGTGATTTTGTCCCAACTCCTGTGCCCCAGTCAATTTCAATGTGCTTATATCTGTGGTACAGATACTAGCCTTTCAAAACTTCTTCTCGTGTCCCCTTCGTGTCGCCTGGCTAGCTAGCTAGCCGCAACCCCTTGCTCTGGTGGCGAAACACGAGTCAGCAACTATGCGACTCAAACTCATCCTCACTCTGGGCAGAGATATGTCAAAACTTGTTCGTTTTCATCGTAGATTGCAAAGCATAATATATATGCTATCATGGCTTCTCTCTGTGCGCGCCGCGCGTCTCTTAAAGCGGCGCAGTAGAAACGCGTCTACAATCTTGGAGGAATACGCAGGGGTAATGCACATACTTAACTACAATCTCGAGCATATCGCCCGGGTGTAACTAGAAGGCTCATAGGATTGCTATTCTACCCATCTGTTTTTCTTGTTTCGCCATGCCTGACACGTTTTACTGCTTATTCGGATGTTAGCTCTCGAAAAAGACTCACTGCATGGACTGTCATGGCAGTCCTGCTCAGTGGCTATCGCTGGCGCATTTCGGAGGTAGCTTCCATGCGTTGAGTTGCGTGTGAATACCTAATAAGTCGCAAACATTTACGGTTTTTAGCATAGCCTGATCATCGTTTCGATCAGCCTCTCGTACTAGTGCCCGGTGCCATGTTGGTCGCTTATTTGTTACCGAGTTACACGGCTGCCACCACCAGGTAAATATATCGCTTGCGGTCAGCCGAATCCAGCAGAAATTTTACTGCGTAACGGGGTGGCTGTGGCATCGAGGAAGGCAGAGCGTTCCTGGGTACTCGGAGAGTACAAGATGCACCTACCATACCATGCCTGGTCTTAATTGGTCCGTCCCTTGTCCTGTATATTCTTTGTACCACGGCGTGTTTGCGCAGTCCCTTGAATCGACGGATAAGCAGTGGCGATGTTCAGCATGAAAATGTTTGCACTTGCGTTGTACATCGTGCGGGCGGTCTCGCGACCGCCCGCACATATACTGGCTACCGTTGCGCCCTGAAACAGCAGCTTTATTTGGCACCGAACACTCCTAGGAATAAAGAATACGTATGCATTACGTGGACAAAAATACTTACACATGGCCAAAACAAATAATGGTAAGATGCTTGTTCTACCCGTGTGATGCGAGACTTGTTTGTCTACCCGCTGCACCATTTTAGCCATCGTCCTCCAGCCACATGAACCCCAGACTTCACCCGCCCATGAAGCCCAATGTTGTTCACATTTCAAGCACTGCCGGGTTTATTACTTCTCCGTCCTTCACAGGCCTCACAGGACACTTATGTATCAGCCATCTGGTGTGGCTGAAAGCAACTGAAGATTGGTGTGTCTAGGGTTCGAGAGATCTTCTCTGCTTTTCCCTTGTTTGCTCCTCCGTTTCATTCACTTTTAACGTAGTATATACAAAACCCGAGCGGCTCCAAAGTCCGGCCCGTGATGTATGAGATTAACCGCCTCGGGGGAATCTTGCGAGAAGTGAAGCAGTGCCATGTTGTTGTTCTACATCGACAACGCGCTCATGCGGTAATGGCGGGATGCATAGATTCGTTTTAGATTATTCATTAGTAGAAATGTCTCCAATTCTATTTTCTCGGGGAGTATTGGCTTGTATAGCGTGCTGTACGGCCCAGATCGCAGGCAGGATTGGCTGTATCCATCCATAGGCTATGCTCCCTTGCTGCACCCATTCCCTGTGGGCTTTCCTTGCGACAACATTCCTCAAAATCATTATTGAATGCTGCTCTTTGTTCTGTTTTATGGATGAATACGTACACGCCAAAAATAAAACCCATAAACAGCCCGCACGCAACGCCCGCCCTCTGCGGAGTGGCGTACCTAGTGCGCAAGCGGGCGGCCGATGCAGAGTATATCCGTTCCCTGGATACGTCAATCTTCATAGATAACCTGTCCAATCAACCGCTCGCTCATGCATGTCGTTCTTGCATGAGCTCCGCTCTGAGCCAAACATACTGCAGCTTCGTTATCAGGCTGCGAGAGGGCCTCGGGTTGACGAATGAATGCCCAAAATAAAACAGGCTTACAAATACTCTTATATCACATGGCCGCTATTAGCTTCTCCCTGTGAACTGAGCCATTTACCGACTTCTTCTTTCTCCTCTGTTTCTGTCGTGACGCTCAGAGTGGACTATGGATGACATTGCTATCATAGGTCTCGGGCTTCGATTTCCCGGGGACGCAACCACTTCGGAATCTCTGTGGGAGATACTTGAACGCGGAGAGTCACAGTGGTCCAAAATTCCCGAAGACAGACTTAATATCAACGGCTATTATCATCCCGGTGGTGAGCGCCAGGGATCTGTAAGTAAGCCCCGTCTTCTCATGGGCAGTGCTAATCTGCAGTTAGATCTCCTTCAAAGGAGCTCATTTCCTCAAGGGAAATATTGCAGAATTTGATGCCTCGGTGCGTGTAAAGAATTTCAGTCACGTCTTCTCATCTAACCGAGTTTCTCAAGTTCTTCTCTATTGCGAGTGCCGATGCGAAGGCTATAGACCCGCAGCAACGCCTGCTTCTAGAAGTCTGCTACGAAGCGCTTGAAAACGGTATGCGACTTATCTCTCACAAACTGAACCTTATTTCTAAATTCTCGCTAGCTGGATGCACAAAGGAAGGGATTGACGGTACCGATACGTCGGTTTATGTTGGGTCTTTTGTCAAGGGTACGCCTTCCCTCCAAGCTTCCCTGGCCAAGTTCTAACTCAACAGTGTAGATTATGAACAAATTTGCTTGCGCGACCCAGATTGGCAGCCTCAATACGCAGCGACTGGAAATGGTATTGCAATTATGGCAAATCGCATCTCGTACTATTTCAACCTCCATGGTCCAAGCATGACAATTGACACGGGCTGCAGCGGAAGTCTCGTGTCGATTCATTTAGCTGCGCAAAGCCTACGTTCTGGCGAATCCTCCCTGGTAAGACTTCATATTTCATTATTGTTTGGCTTGCAGCTGTTTATTCTACTCTCATAGGCTATTGCTGCCGGTGCTGGTCTAATCCTGACTCCGAATACAATCATGCCAATGACAGCACTGAACTTTTTAAGTCCAGATGGCAAGTGTTTCACATTTGACGCTCGCGCAAATGGTTATGGAAGAGGCGAAGGTGTTGGTGTTGTTATCTTAAAGCGACTTTCGGATGCTATCAGAGATAACGATACCATCCGTGCCGTCGTTCGCGGAACTCAGGTGAATCAAGATGGTCGGACTACAGGTGGGCGCCGGCACCATCAACCGTATAGCCATTTATACTAATTATGGTAAAGGCATCACTCTCCCTAGCAAGGAAGCGCAAGTGGCAAACATTAAGGCTGTATATATGGCCGCGGGGCTTGCGTTCTCCGACACCGCTTACGTCGAGTGCCATGGGACGGGCACGCAAGCGGGCGACTGGCGTGAGCTAAAGGCCATCTCCGAAACACTCGGAGCGTCTCGTTCCTCGGAGAATCCTATATTGGTCGGATCCGTCAAGCCAAATATCGGGCACCTGGAAGGAGCTGCTGGCGTGGCCGGTTTAATAAAAGCCGTGCTAATGCTAGAGCGGGAGCGGATTCCCCCGCATATAAATTTTACAACTCCAAATCCCGACATTGACTTTGAGGAATGGAAAGTACAGGTAATCTATTCGATTAATTAGCTGCCTTGATTCACGGTTGACTGGTTTCTAGGTATCCCGCATCGCCCAGGCCTGGCCGTCTAACTCGAAGAAGCGGGTGAGTGTCAACTGTTTCGGGTTTGGGGGAACAAACGCGCACGTAAGTGAAGCTTCTTGAATTCTTCCATAAAGTGATAAACGGCCACTAAGATATTCCCCAGGTTATTCTGGACGGAGCTGGAGAGTATCTCTCGACCCAACAACTTGTTGCCCACCACAGCTCCGCTAGTTGCAAAGTCGATGAATTGTCGCGGAGGAATGGGTCCCGTCACGCAAATAACGAAGACCCGAGCCAGGAGAATTGGCAAATTTTCTGTTTCTCCTCTAATGAACACTCCGGGATTCAGAGATTGGTGTCTCGACACGCGTCGATGCTTGCCAAATCGGACGATTCGGGAGGCGAGTTCTTATCAGACTACGCTTACACACTGGGGTGCCGCCGCTCATGTCTGGAATGGAAGACCTTTTTTGTTTCCAGCTCGGTTCCGGATCTTTCAGAGCAGATGAACCAGTTCAGTTACCCGGTGGCACGATCTACAAAGCAAGCCTCACCACGGCTTTGTTTCTTGTTCTGCGGCCAAGGTTCCCTGTGGGCTCGCATGGGCTTGGATTTGAGGTCCTTTCCTGTCTTCTGGAATAGCATAAATTCCGCCAGCTTGTACCTGAAGACAGTTTTGGGGTCTTCTTTTGATCTTATTGAGGAACTTTCGAAAAATCCGCAGGACTCTATTCTATCAAGGACTCATATCTCGCAACCAGCAACTACTGCGATTCAAATCGCCATTGTCGATTTGTTGCAGTCGTTGGGGATTGAGCCCGACTTCGTCATTGGGCATTCATCGGGTGAAATTGCAGCTGCCTATGCATTCGGCGCCATTACATGTGAAGAAGCATGGGAGGTGGCTTATTATCGTGGCCTTGCTGCATCCACGTTGCAAAGAAAGTTGCCTGAATTCAGAGGGGGGATGATTGCCGTTGCCATGAGCGTGGAGCAGGCAAAGTCTTATGTTAACAGATTTTCCGATTCTCTCGAAATTGCTTGCATCAATAGCCCGAGCTCTATCACGCTTTCTGGAACACGCACGGCCATTGAGCATGTCTCTCGAGATCTTACGTCCAGGAATATCCGCCATCGTGTCCTTGCAGTCGACATGCCATATCACTCCACGTTTATGAAGCATATCGAAGACGAATACGTGTACAATATAGGCTCGGTCTCACCCTCACTAGGCCGAAAGACAGTACGAATGTTTTCATCTGTATCTGGTCTCGAGGTGCAGGGCTCGAGTCTTAATGCTCGTTACTGGGGCAAGAATATGGTGTCTACTGTGCAGTTTTCTTCAGCTGCTGAGTCTCTAATGGCTATTCCGGAAGACCAGCGTCCATCGTTATTTGTTGAAATGGGTCCATCAGCTGTTTTAAGGACGCTGGCTTTGGATACGCTCGCTACCCGCGTAAAGCCTGAGCAGTTCTTTAGCGCGCTGGACAGAGGTCGTTCGGGAATGGCTTCTATTCTCAACATTGTTGGCCAGTTGTGGTCGTCTGGTCAGAAAATCAACCTTAAAAGCGCTATATCTCGCCGGTTTGCTAGGCTACGTCCCAAATGCCTCTCTAATTTGCCACCTTATCCTTGGAATCATACCAAATCGTACTGGCATGAATCCCATCTCAGTCTAGCAAACAGATTCCGAGAATTTGGTCGCTTAGACTTGATTGGGGCACCGACTGCTGACTCGGTGTCGTTCGAACCACGGTGGCGCGGGTTTCTGAGGATATCTGAGAACCCCTGGATCCAGGATCATCAGGTTCAGAAGGCAGTCATCTACCCGGCCGCGGGTCTGATCTGTATGGTCCTTGAGGGGGCTAGGCAACTGAAAAAGAATTTCGGTGACCTTGCAGGCTACGAGATACGAAACATGCGCTTCGAGAAAGCGATTGTTGTGCCTAACAGCGCGCATGGCGTCGAGGTTGCGCTAAATATGAGAGCTGAAGCCGACGTGGGAAATGAACGCTTCACCGGCGGCCATTTCACGTTTTCTATCTATTCCAAAGCATTAGGAAAAGATTGGGAGAAGCACGCGACTGGAAACCTGCACTTTTGTTCTCGATCACCGAATATGGATACCCTCTTTGCGGCCTTCCACAGTCAGCACAGCGAAGTCAGTGCCGGTTGCACCACCTCAGTCAGCCCGAGACAATTATATGAACACCTGGAGGCTTCTGGTATCTCCTATGGGTCAATGTTTCGCAATATCTTGGAGGTCAGGAAGGGGGCCGACTGTTGCATTAGCAGGATAGGCGTCCCAGACACCAGATCGAAAATGCCAGCCAACTTTGAGCATCCACATCTACTTCATCCCGCGACTTTGGATTCAATGTTCCAAACGCTGTTTACTCTGGACTCTCGGCCTAAAATCCCATACCTTATTCAGAGCATCTTCATATCCGATGGTTTGGACTTGAGCACCAGCCGAGAATTCCTTGGCCATGCAACTGCTAAACAACAGCATGGCAATGAGGCCGAGGCGCAAATCTCGATGTGCTGCACGGATAAACCTCTTGATCAGATCATCATAAAGGGTCTCTGCTTCAGCGGTGAGCTTTTTGTCTCTTCGGCTGGGTCCTCATTCCTCCCCAGCTATCGACGTTTGGCGACAGAACTGGTATGGCGGGAGGACTCCGAAAGTGCACAGTTCACGTCATTCAGACATGCAATTTCACTACTCTGTCATAAGTACCCTAATCTTTCCATTCTTCAGGTGGGGGGTGAACTATCACTTGCGCAATGTGCGCTGTTGGCGGCTTCGGAAAACGCAGAGCAACCACTACGCCTCCGAAAATATTCGTTCTTTGATCAAAACCAGTCCGACCTGAAATTTGAAGACATCAACCTAGCTCCATTCAGCCGTTACCTTGAGCAGCTACCAGATCTTGCCTCTCTTGAATCCAAATATGATCTTGTCTTGGTTCAAGGGCGCACCGAGGACGAACTCAAGCAGGCCGAGAGCTTCCTCACACCTGGTGGGGTGATGCTCCGAGTAAATGCACCTGATAGTGACCTCAGAGATCTAAGATCAAATGAAGCCTTTTCTAATTTTGGGTTGGGTGGGAGCCTGTCTGATATGCAAGCCGAGTGGCGTCAACGCACCGCGTCGCCCTACGTTGAAGTGAATGAGAGCATACCACCAAGCATGTGCAGGGTTTCTATTCCCAATACGGTGTTAACTCTACCTTCCAGTATTATTCTTTTACTTGCTGATATTATTACTGAGGAAATTTCTCTGTTTTTGGCTCGATTTGGGGAGCATCTTGCAGTTGACTTTCCAGAGACCCAACTCTCTGCTCTACCACTTCAAGATGCAGCGCGCAATAGTTCACTTCGAAGTGAGGCGCTCTATATTTCACTCCTTGATATTCATACAGAGGCATCAAGCCAAGGATATATTTTCAATTGGGTTGAAGCCGATTTCGAGGCTTTCCACTCGCTGCAACGCGACGCAAAGAATGTCATTTGGATCACGAGGGGAGCAAACATGATTCCAACCGATCCCCACGTTTCACCAATCATCGGCCTTTCAAGAACGCTCATGTCTGAAGATCGGCAAAAGACGTTCGCCACGTTTGACCTGAGTCAAGAATCTTTGTTGTCTGACCCGAAAATTCTTGGCATGCTTGTCACCGTTTGCCGCCGCGTGACAGACCCTGCTCTCAGCGGCAGCGCTCGTGAGGTGGACTTCGCGGAGAAACACGGTTCACTGTTTATCCCTAGATTGGAAACTCTAAATTGTCTGAATAACATCATTGAGCAAGGATACGGCTTTGACAAAGTCGCCGAAAGAGGCTTTCGAACCGAGGAGGACGAGACTGGACACCACGTTCTTCTGGAGTCGGTACTTCATTCAGATACGTCATCACCAGAGCTACTTTCACCTAACTATTTCAAAGAGGTTAATAGTAGCGAATTGGCTCCCCAAGAAATCGCCATTTCGTTCGAGTCCGCCATCCTGATTGGGGGGGGTAAAGGGATCACGAATCAACAGGGTCTCAACTGGCAAAGTTATGATGTTTCTGGTTATGTTTCTGCCACAGGAAGTGCCGTTGACCATTACAAGGCAGGCGATAAGGTAATCGCTATGATTCCCGAGGGTAATGGTCTGCGGACCACAGCCCAAGTTGACGCTGCGTTAGTCACGCACCACAGACCTGGGCTCGTACCCAGTCAGTTGATATCGGCATACTATGCACTATTCGAAGTCGGTAAAGTACACCAGGGGAAGGAAATTTTGATACATGCTGGCGCAAGTGGTTTCGGTCTTGCTGCCGTAGAGCTTGCTCTGCTGTCTGGAGCCAATGTGCTTGCTACAGTCATAGGGCCGGACACGGACAGGCAAAGAAGTATTTTGCATCAGAGGGGCATTCCGCACGAACGCATCCTGGACGGAAACTCTGACAGCTACCCTTCTCTTGCCAAACTCCTGACAAAAAATAAGGGGGTCGACCTCGTTTATAATCCTACGCAAAACGACGTACAACGCTCAGTCGCATGCGTTCGCCGATGTAAGTCAATGCAATGAACATCTTGAATTTTAGCTGACAGAATTAGGTGGTACGGTTATTTATATGGCCAATCCTTCTTCTTCTTCTTTTATCAACTCTCCTAGCATCCCCATGACCATGATCGGATTTGATCTGTCAACTTTCCTCGCCGAAAACTTGGATCATGCGATTGCGATATTTCATTCCGCGAATCAACTTGTCGCGAATATTTCCCTAGGGTGGATGTCAGATCCTGCTCTTCAGCTGCGCTTCGATGTGTCTCAACTGCCAGACGCGATGAAAGCTGTCAGCGAGTTCCCACATGTCGGTTCTGTTTCCATACATGCTCGATCGGCCCAAGGAGACGCAAGCCCCGTCCATGTTCTGCAGCGAGGTATTCCGACACCACTTCAAGATTTCATATACAATGATTCCACATATATCCTATCTGGGGGGCTGGGAGGACTTGGAAGAAGTATTGCTGAGCTACTGGTGGCCAATGGAGCAAAGCACATCGCGTTTCTCAGCAGATCCGGGGCTTCATCTTCAACATCCGTACGGTTCTTACAGAAGCTTTCTGAACAAGGGGTGACAGCTAAAGCATTTACAATCGACATATGCGACCAAGCTGCTCTTCAAGACCTCCTCACGAGCACTGTCTCTACGACAATGCCGCGAATTGCTGGCGTTTTCCACTGCGCAGCTGTTATAAAAGACGCAGTCTTTGATAATATGACATATGCTAGCTGGAATGCCAGTTTCAAGCCAAAGGCTCTCGGGGCATGCAATCTCGTCGAAGCAGTGGAAACAATCGGCCATGACCCATTCTACGTGTTCTTGGCAAGCTCTGCAGGCGTCATTGGGACCCGTGGACAGGCGAACTATGCAGCTGGCAATGCGTTCCTTGACGCTTTAGCCGGAAGCTTGCGCATCCGCGGAAAGAGGGCTACGTCTCTGGATTTAGGCCCCATCCTCGGCGCCGGCATGTTAGCAGAGGACGACGTGCTCCTTGATATTCTGCGGGCCAGTGGCTTTTATGGCATTCGACACGACGATTTCCTTACCATCATCAAGCATTCCATAACCGGGGAGACGGTTAAAGGCAGGCCACTACCGCCACAAATCATTCTTGGTATTGGCACTGGCGGATTGCTGTTGCAGAACCAACCGGCAGACCCTTACTGGTCTCGAACAGCAATGTATTCATATCTTAATATTGTCGACATGCCGGAGCCAGATCTGAATTCCCCTACACCTTCAGCTATTTCTGACATGAAAGCTGAATTGACGAGCTGCGTCGATGCCGAAGCCGCTGCCAACATTGTGTGTCGTGGCCTTTCGGCCATGCTCGCCAAATCAATGAACATGTCTGCTGAAGAGATCGACTCTTCCCGACCTCCAACTGCCTATGGAGTGGATTCCCTTGTTGCCGTGGGTGTTCGTAATTGGGTATCCGGAAACTGTGCGGTAGAGATTTCCGTTTTCGAGATAATGAGCGAGTTCACTATTTTCGAGCTGTCCAAGCTTGTTGTGCAAAAGGGGAGGTTTGGGCTACGCGAAGACAAGTCATAGTTATTATTTGCTGCGCAAGAACTATATTTTCCCAAGTTCTAATTCATCTACAGGAGCCACAATCATAGATGAGTGACTGCATTAAACACCGACCAAAAATTCGGCTACCGTTGTTAAACGGCAAAAATGCGTGATCTGGGAATCGAACCCAGGGCTCCCCGACGATGCTGGTGGCAACGGAGAATTTTACCACTAAACCAATCACGCGAACACAGCGTTTGATGCTAGTCTTGCTGATAATAAATTATAAAATGTGTCTGGGAAGCGAACTGTTCAAAACCTCTATAACTCGAATGCAGATGCCAAATGCTCAAAGGATGGTCAACTTCGAAGCTCATAATTAAGAGATAAAATTTAGTCTCCGCTATCTATGTTACTTCGTTAGCCTTAGCCCTCATTAGCGGCCTATGGCCACCACCCTTGCTCTAATTTCTTAAGTCACACAAACATCATGGTGATTTCTGCTTGGGATCCCAGACAGCCTCGACGACACTCATGCGGCAGCCAGGTGACCTTGTAGCGCCCTGTTTCAAGTCAGCACATACGTAATATCTATTCACGACTATACTCACTCGGAACCTAAAACGTGAATCTGCGGCAGCAAATAGTGCCTTGAATTCATTTTCATCACGCTCTTGGGCATTCAGCAGGGTAAGCATAATCATATCCATGCCCCTTATCAACTTCTCGTCCCAAGGATTTTCCATGCCGGGTTGCCGTAAGCAGTGGTCATTGATCACAATTCGCGCGCCAGGCTTCAAGGATGGAATGAGGTTTTTGAGAATGCTAATCGCATACGGCGTCGAGTAATTGTGGATGATCCAGCGGAAGAAGTACACTTTTCACAGTTAGTTGATGCCAGTCAGTATACACTGGGAATGTTGTTGTCTTTGCACTTACCGTCTGCTCCTTGAACGGGTTGCTCCTTGAAAAAATCGTGGGCTTGAAGCGTTATCCTGCTCGCGACAGCCTCGTCTCCCGAGATAGGGTTTGGGGCGCTTCCAACTGTTTTAGGTAAATCTTGGACAATGAACTTGATATTTTTCCACTTCTTTGCCAGGTCCACGCAAACAAATCCGTGGCTACCACCAATGTCAACGAAGGTTCCATTGTTTTGGTCGATTTCCGAAAGATCATAATGGTCGACAAAATGGTTGACTTCATACCCTTCCCCTCCAGTCAAACTCGCCATGGCGGCGCCCATTCTTTTTGCGGCCTTTGGGTTCTTTCCAAAGGTGACGAACATGGGTTCTTTATTCACAGTGTCAAACGCAAAGTTGAAACCAGTTGTAGTTAGAGACGTTGCCTCGGGATACTCCGTAAGTGATTTCAATACATTGGCCGAAGCTGGGAAGATGTCTTCAGAGTTGAAACCAATCCAACTCTGCAGCGTAGCATCTTCAGCGAGACAGCGAGACAACGCAGTGTGTGCAATGACCCCTGGGGTTGGCTCGCAGAAAATATGGCTCGTCATTGCATGGCGCATGATTCGAGCAAGGTTTATCGCATCCAGTGATGTCTTGGACTCTAATTCGGAGAAGGAGATAGTACCTGACGCGGGCACAAGAGCGGCTACACAGCAGTTAGACTGCAGGTACTTTATGAATTGAAAGTATTCAAAACGTACCAATTCCGTAATGGTTGATAATCTGAAGAGTCAGCGAATCAAGGAACTGCGCTGCGATGTCAGCCACGGGCCACGACAGCCTGAAGTATATATTCGTTAACTTACACCCCAGACACCCCATCGTACGCTCTCACGCGGGCCACGGACAAGGCTTGAAAGCTCGCTGGCAGCAAAGATAATTTCTTGGCGACTCTTTTGAATATCTTCTGGGAGCTTCGGGAAATCCCCCGGGGCATCTGCGTCAAATGACGGAGTGGAGATGCCTTGACTCTTGCAATAGCTGTCGAGTTTATGGGATTCAGTGCTGATGATGTTTGCCAGATGGATCATGCGAGTGTCGACTGGTTTTCCCGATCCTTGCTCTGTTGCTGGCTTGGGTTCGTTTGCCTGTTCCTGAGTAACCGCGCGGGTCTCAGCCGCTGGCTTTGGTTTGATCTGTACGATTCCGGAGAAAGATCGTCGGTTCAGCTTTTTTTCTTCCGTCGCTGCCAAGCGCGAAGACCCAGCGCTGGAGCCCTGGATCCAAGATTTGAACTTGCCCATTCCTGAGGGATGCAAAAACCGGGTATATCGTTGAGAATCTCGTCTCAAAACGAAGAGGATCTATTCGGTCAGGTTTAGCAGGGTAACCAGGTATATGGATGTCATTGACAGTGGGGGGTCCGCGATAGATTGCCAACGACGAGCGGGAACTTGGAGGCGTTAGGGAAGTGACATATAGAGTGAGGTAGGCAAAATGTAGTCCAATAGCAGGCACCACGAGTGCATGGGGCTCGACAGCCTAGAGGCGTCGAGCAGCTCTGAGCTCTAGATTCTGCGGTGTAGTTTGTTGGCAGGCAGCCAGGTACTCGGATGGCGCTTGCACGACACTCTCAGGCAGCGCGCGTATATTCAATTGATAGCGAATTACTGGTAGAATGCGCTTGACATACATCGTGCCCAACTGCGCCCCTTGGGGGCGTCCGGGAAATTGCACTGCATCGTGCGTGCAACAGGAAGGCAACGCAGACGAGGCGCAGGGCAGCGGCAGGGTCCTGTGCAAGAGGGACCGCACATGGCCCAAAAAGGAAGGGTAGGCGACTTGATGCATAAGAGGTAGGTATAGGGAGGCAGATGGAGGGAAGGAAATAGCGGTTGCCTACCTACGTTTTGCGACTGCCAGCGGGTGCCGGCGGCTGGATCTGTGAGCTGGAATGTGTGGTGAGGAAGCGAGAGCTTGATAAAAAGGCCCTCGCGGTGTTGGTTCCGGCGTAGTGAAGTGCAAGGGATAGGCAGAAAGAGTGTATTGGTTCAAGGTTATCGCGATGCAAGGCAACAATTCGGCAGAGTCTGGTGTGTCTGCGACATGGAGTATGGGGAAAGCGTGAAGTGTAGCGTTCGCTGCCATGTTATATTCTGCGTGGCATGGTGGGTTTGCTGCACAGTAGGAGGTAAGTAGTACCCTACCTAGTGTACGCAGAGAGTGATAGACAAAGAACAAAGCCAGCTCCAGAGCGCTACATAAAGTGGCGCCACAGCTTGGTCCTGAGGCAGCAGGACACGTTAACTACCTAGTAGGTACTACTACCCACCTAGTAGGGATAAGTTAATATATACCTGTTAGATACCTACTACCAGGTAAGCAATTACCTGGGTACTAACGTTACTGCCTAGGCACCTGGTACTACCTTAGTGGTAAGTACCTAGAGAGGTGTCTACTACTAAGGTAACCGCATACGTGCCTGGTAGCAAGGGAAGCAGAATCCCCGCGACCACGCTGCACCCCCGGCCAGAGCGAACAAACGCTGTCGGCACCAGCTCTGTGGTAACACACGAATGCGCGGGCGCGGGCGGGGGCGCGGGCCGCGGTTCGCCCAGGCCGTCGCCCGGAGACTTCTCGATATAACCCTATGCTCATACAGTAAGCCCGGCCGGCTCTACCAACCTCTCCAGCAGTCCGGCTCTGTCCAGCAACATCTTGTCTAGGACCGCCAACAAATGCCACATGGGTCAATTATGACAGGTCAGTCGGATTCCCACACTCCCCAAGTCTCAAGCCTCATGCGCTGGCTTGCATGCAAGGGCGGTCCGGCACTTTCTTTCTGTCCCAATAGCCTGGACGCTTTCGCGATTGGACCGTACCCAACCCCATCATGGTTGCCATTGCCACACTGCGTAATCACTAATGTCTTGCTCCATCGTTTTTTTTTCCTCGCGAGGCTAACCCTGCAGCTTTTTCAGCCGCTGCAGACCAGTCAATATTCCGACAGCTGGCAAGACGACTGACCCGCCAGCCCCCAAACCTTGGTTGCCTAGTATGCACTCAATGTCCTGCAAACCGCGAAGCTAATAAGTGCTTTCATCATTCACCTGGACACTCTGCCCACATTGCATGACGTTGCCGTTGCCATCCATCAATACCCCTTTGCTGCAGACGGTCTCCGAGTGGATTGCGAACCTGCCATCCGTCCACACAACCAATGCCGATTTGTCACCGCGCGCCGCCAACGCATGTGCTGCCGAGATCCGTTGTTTCCTCTAATTCGCAATAATGCTGCAGAAATGCCCAAGAAAAACTCAACGTCTCCACATTTACCAGACAGTAGCCCTTAATTCTTTCGATGACCGGACCAGCGTATCAGTCATCCCCGCCGTAAGTGTTCCCAAGCACGAACACGTTCCAAGCTCCGCAAACACCCGGATACAATACCCTAAGAGAGAGACGCAGCATAGGTACTAGGTAGGTAGTTCTGACAATCCGCGATTTCCATTCAATGGCTCCATTGCCCGGGCCTCTTTTCTAGATGCTCCCTTGGTCTTCACCCCATATTCTCTGGCTTTTGTGCGTATATAATGTGAAGAGGCATGTACATGAGCGCGGCATTGTCATGGTAGGCTCTCCGTACACTGGTGAGAAATACCTCCACCTCTTCGCGATTCCAGCTCAATCCGCGCACCATTGGTCCCAGTGCGATAGCCTGCAAGCCGTCTAAAAGAATCGTGCGCCAATACAGCCCGACTGTCTTGAGCACTTTGTTTTTTGGCCATGTTCCGATTGGCACATGGAAAACCCGCTCCGTGACATTGACATAGCCAGCTTCTTGCAGCATCTTGGTCAATTGACCGCCGGAAGAGATGTTGAGATCCACGCCGAGCTTTCCAAGTCCCGCGCTGACGTAAGACCAGAACTGAGCAACTTGGTGGGTTTCTGGTAAATCAACATCCGGGTTGGCGCTTCGAGGTGAATGATGGATTTCTTGCAGCTCTATCCAGCCGCCAGGTTTTAGATGCCTGGAATCAGTCGGAGTCAGCATAGATACGCCGATGGGCCCATAAAAAAACACTCACTCCAATGCTCGGCGGAAGAGTCGCATCCAGTCTTTCAAGGCCATGACAGTGTGTCGAGAGTGGATGTAGTCGAAGTGATTACGAGGGTACAGCCAAGGCGACTCAGCGTCGTCAACAATAAATCGAACGTTGGGCGGTAGCCAATCTGGTTGAATTGGGGAAAGGTCTATTCCCAAAACGCTAGCACTTGGGAATTGGTCTCCCACTGAGTCGAGAAATGAATGTCAGCGTGTGGTTGTGCGTGCGCTCGAGTTGGTCAACTCACTTTCAATGACCCATATACCTGTTCCGGTACCGATATCCAAAATTTGCTGTGGATTGTCGCCAATCGGTGCAAAGAACAGCTTCTGGCCACAGAGAAGCTTTACCATGGCATGCTTCATGTCTTCTCGTTCCTGTTCCACGTCATCGTTTGGAAAGTTGTATGCTCCCTCGCGGAAGCGGTGATAGCGGCGACCATTTTCGTACATGTAGTCTCTAACTGACGATTCTGCGGAAGTGCTGCCAGAGCTGAACCCTTCGCTTGCGTATCCTCCGTCTGAGGCATCGTCTCGGAAACTCTGTGACGCGTCCTCGGCGACAATCGATTCCTCGGCCTGAGTGAATGCCTCCCATGACATTTGCTCTTGCTCTGTGGCAGAGAGCGACGGGAACATGTCCATGCCATTTGGATGAGTGAGAGGAGGCAACAGAAGAGATTCGGGTCTGCCACTGGCCTGCGAGCGCGCAGTCTCAGACGGCGTGTCTGTAGGAGCAACCACGTCATCCTCGGTCGTTGCATTTCCGCTCGGTAATATGTTTTCGCTTTTGTCTGGGAATTCGCGGTTTTGTTGCCGTGTGTTGACAGGCTCATTACTTGTTGCGTAGCTTGCGACAGTATCGTCAATAATACGGCCGGCGGCACCGGCCCCCACTGCAGCGTCCGACAACACACCATCTGCGCTTTTGATTAGGCTATGTGTTACGCTACCGCGGGTGTCGTCTTTTGTTGACGATATATCCTCAGCCGGGGGACCACGCTTCTGGGGCAGAGAGATGGTGCCAGGTGCTCGATAGCTTTCGTCGTCGCATTTGTCTCGGAGATAATCCGCTGGGGTCTGTTTTGGTGTATCGGCTGGTGTCATCTCGCTTTTGGGCTCCATCCTTGTGGTTGACACCGTTGCAACGGGTCGTTCCAGGCTCAAGAATAATCAGTGTGCGGAGTGCCCACCGAGTCACCGCATGCAGCTGTGTAAGATGTGAGAGTTATTGGCAGGCGCATCTGCGGCGCATCGCCTTCTGGGTGTGGTGACTTTCGACAGCGCAGTATTTGCGAAGTCTAGGGCTCCTTGGCAGCACAAAAGGCGGACAGGGCTGGCCAAACCCGGAAGAGAGGCGGGCGGTGGGTGCAGCGGCTATGGCGGTTTATTCGAATGCGCGCGCGTGCCCAGTGATGCGTGGTAGTGTTAGCAGTAATATTGCCGCTCTCAAATGGCCAGTGGCAACAGGGTCGCCGGGGGGGGAAGGCAGGCTGGTTGCTGGCGAGGAGTGTGGTCGATAGGATGGATCGATGAGGGAACGCTACGAGAAGTTGTGAGAGGATTCTGATGAGTGCCGCGGTGGGTCTGGCCTAGAGCTCCGGCGGAGGTGCTTCTACGCGTACTACAAGCATAGAGGTACCTAGTAGTGTATTGCTAACTCCACTTATAGGTACTTTAGTAGTACCTATACTAGGTTAGTACCTATACCTTTTATCTTATATTATAATTTACTAGCCTCCTTACCTTATTATTCTCATTATTCTTATTATTCTAATATAAAAAATAAAAATATTATTATTATTATTATAAAATAAAAACTTTTTTATAAATTATATATAATTATATATAATTATTAATATAAATTTTTAAAGTTAATTTTATAATTATTAATATAATTTATTATAACTTTTTTTTAAAAAAAGTATTATTATTTTATAATAAATTATTTTTTTATTATAATAAAAAGAAAAAGTTATTAATATATTATTTTAATAAGTAACTTTTAATTATTTATTTCTTAACTAGTATTAATATAACAGCTAGGATCTAGTCCGT
>LUFD01002302.1:0-13517 GCA_003025255.1 Cordyceps pruinosa | reverse complement strand
CACCACCACCACCACCACCACCACCACCACCACCACCACAACACCTCAGAAACCACAACTCCGGGACTACCAAGAGGACTGCATCCGGTCCGTCCTGAGCAGTTTCAAGACCGGCCATAAGCGAGTCGGCATCTCCCTCGCCACCGGCAGCGGCAAGACCGTACGCCCCCCATCGTTGCTGTCCATCACATGCACAAGGCCCTGGCTAACAGACGCTGCCCCCCCAGGTCATCTTCACGCAGCTCATCGACAAGGTCGCGCCGCGCGCCGACACGGGTGGCGACCAGACGCTGATCCTCGCGCACCGGCGGGAGCTCGTCGAGCAGGCGGCGCGGCACTGCCAGCTCGCGCACCCGTCCAAGACGCTCGAGATCGAGATGGGCGCGTCGCACGCGAGCGGCGCCGCCGACGTGACCGTCGCCAGCGTCGCCAGCATCACGTCGCGCGACCGGCTGCGCAAGTTCGACCCCGCGCGGTACAAGCTCGTGCTCGTCGACGAGGCGCACCACATCGTCGCGCCCGGCTACCTGCGCACGCTCGCGCACTTTGGGCTCGACGCCAAGCGCGCCGCCTCGCCGCTGCTCGTCGGCGTCTCCGCGACGTTTGCGCGCTTCGATGGGCTGCGCCTCGGGGCCGCCATCGACGAGATCGTCTACCACCGCGACTACGTCCGCATGATCGCCGACAAGTGGCTCGCCGACGTCGCCTTCACCACCGTGCGCTCCTCGGCCGACCTCGCCGCGGTCCGCGCCTCGGCCGCGCCCGGCGGCGACTTCCAGACAGGCGAGCTCTCGCGCGCCGTCAACACGGCCGCCGTCAACGACGTCACCGTGCGCAGCTGGCTCGCCAAGGCGCCCGGCCGCCGCTCCACGCTCGTCTTCTGCGTGGACCTCGCGCACGTCGCCGGCCTCACCGCCACGTTCCGCCGCCACGGCGTCGACGCGCGCCTCGTCACCGGCGAGACGCCGCGCGCCGCGCGCGCCGAGCTGCTCGCCGCGTTCAAGCGCGGCGCCTTCCCCGTGCTCGTCAACTGCGGCGTCTTCACCGAGGGCACCGACATCCCCAACGTCGACTGCGTCGTGCTCGCGCGCCCCACGCGTTCCCGCAACCTCCTCGTGCAGATGATTGGCCGTGGCATGCGCCTGCACCCGGGCAAGCGCGACTGCCACGTCCTCGACATGGTCTCATCCCTCGACACCGGCATCGTCACCACCCCGACCCTCTTCGGCCTCGACCCGGACGAGCTCGTCACCGCCGCCTCCGCCGCCGACATGCGCCGCCTGAAGCAAAAGCGCGACGCCGAGGCCGACCAGGCCGCCGCCGCCTCCCTCTCCTCTTCCTCCTCCTCATCCTCCTCTTCCACCACCACCGCCGACATCAACCCCGCGACCGCCATCACCTTCACCGACTACTCCTCCGTGCTCGACCTCATCGCCGACACCTCGGGCGAGCGCCACATCCGTGCCGTTAGCCAGTACGCCTGGGTGCAGGTCGGCCCCGAGCGCTTCGTGCTGTCCGCGCCCAGCGGCTCCTACATCCGCCTCGAGCGCATCCCCGACACCACCGCCACCACCAGCTCACCCCTCCCCCTCTCCAAGCCTTCTTACCGCGCCGTCGAGGTCCGCGCCCTGCCCCCCGGCAGCGGCTCGCGCTCGCCCTTTGCCGCGCCGCGCGAGATCCTCACCGCCGCGACCTTCGACGACGCCGTGCACGGCGCCGACCGCTACGCCGCGCAGGCCTTCCCGCACAGCTTCATCCACCGCGCGCAGGCCTGGCGGCAGGTCGCGCCGACGCGCGGCCAGCTCGACTTCATCAACAAGCTCCGCGGCGGCGGCGCCGGGCCGCTGCGGCCCGCGGACCTCACCAAGGGCAAGGCCGCCGACATGATCACCAAGCTCAAGCACGGCGCGCGCGGCCAGTTCGCCCGCATCGAGGCGGAGCAGAAGCGCCGCGCCAAGAGGACGTCGGCGTTCGAGGAGAGGAGGCAGAGGGAGCAGGTGCGTGTCGGGCCGGTGCTGAGCTGAGCCCGGAGCAAGCGACGTGCACATTGTATTACATGAAAGGTATTTGTACTTGTATCAAGGGTTGGATTGTTTTTCTTCTTGCATAGGGATAAAAGATACCATGATCTGGGCGAAGAGGCATCGGTTGCCCCGTCCAAGGCACATAGAGCATTTAAAGAACGAATTATTCTACACTTCACATTCACGATGTTGACTATCCCGTCACATACATGCGCCCGACAGGAAAGCAGCAAGTTGGCGCAATAATGCAGCTGGTGCTGCAATATTCAATTTCGGCAGCTGGTGTGGCTCTATATCGCTGTCTCAATAACAGGAAAGGTCGATAGACTTCATTTCCACCTCTTTGGACGTTTCATTCTGTGCACCGTCATGCTATCCCGTGACTGACACCAGCCGAGCGGGAAATACAACAAATGCCACAGACTCAAAGCAGCGGATGTCAAAATCTGCAAACAAGGCAACGGCTCTTCCATGCATTGCAGCAAAACACTTTTTTGCGTGGCTGTCAACCTGGGTTCATGTCCATTTTCCATGCAATAAAACAGAAACAGTTTCTCCGCGGACAACTCCTTATTCATCTCCGGGGTATTCTCATTTTCGCCTGGCTCGACTTTTTTCTTTGCAAAAGGGTATATAGCAGGAATGCGTCCAGAGCCAGCGGTAACATCATGTAAAAGCAGAGACATATAGGCGTAACAAAAAAACATCAAATGGCATCAAATAGAAACGCAACATGAAAGCAGCAACGACAGAGATTCCAGCGTCAGTCAGAGGCTCGGCTTCTCGTCCGGGTATTTCTTTGCACCAGGGTATATCCAGCCAGGGTATTTGAATGTAGGGGGCTCTAGGTTGGGAAGTCTAACGGAAATGCCCACTAGGGGCGGGGTATCCAGAATTGAGAGAATGGGAAGTAGAAGGGCGGCCGCTATCGCCAGATGCGCGGGTGCCATGTCGGGGGGTAATGTCGCCACCGTGGGGGATGGCAAGCTTAGCATCGACAGGGCCGAGAAGACGAACGCCCCAGGGGTTCTCTTCATCAACCAGGTTGACACCACTGTCGTTCCAGGGGTTTCGATCGGCATTGAAGCTGCGGGTGGATTCGATCGAAATGAGCGAGGACTTGGAGACATTGCTCGAACCTTTGAAGAAGCTGCCATTGGCCGAATGGGAGCTGTTCTTTCTGCGGTCCAAAAACGACGAGAGCGATGTCATGCTGCCAGGCTTGCGAAGGCGATCCAGGATGCTACTACGCTCGCGAATAATCTCGGCGCCAAAAGCAGACTTGGTAGGCGTCTCACTGCCAACAGAGGACGGGGCATGCTGCAAAAGCTTGGAATCGAAATACTGCAGTGAATCCTCGAAAGAGTCGGATTTGGGTCGAGGAATGAAGCCCTTGACAACGGTGGCGTCCACTGCAGCAGTGGCAAACTGCGCCTCAAGAAAGTCGACGGCATCCCGGAGGCCGCCTGCGTTGTTGCGGGTGAAGCCCCAAACCAGCGTCAAGGTAGGCTTGCCGTCCTCGGTAAGCTCCTCGGGATTCTGGTGAACAGTAACGGCAACCTCGTACTGGCTCTTCAGCTTGGGAACCAAGTCTTGGGCAAAGTCGGGCGACTCGAGGAACTTGACGAGCTCTGGGGTGCGAGCAAAAACGAGGTCATGCTTGTCGGGTACCATACCGAGGAACTCGTCGACGCAGTGCGGGACCTGCCACTGAGGCCCGGTGACGGTGACTTCATCGCTGGCCTGCTCGGTGCTAGGAAAGCTGATCTTGCAGTTGAACTTTTGCTCGAGTTCATCAATTTCCGACAGGCGAGCAATGAGTTCACGGTGGTAGAGGCGATCCACGTTGACAATCTGAGACGTATACTCGGAATCTGCTCGGTCAACCATCTCCAAGATCTCGTTCTTGACGGCATCCAAGTTCTGAGCATTTCGAGCAGGGGTGCGACAAATGACATTGTCAACCTTGAGGTCATCATCTTCGCGGCCCATGCCGCCTCGGTCCATGGCGTTGGAGAACTTAACAAAGACGGAGTGCTTCTTCATGATGCGTTGAATGTGCTGACCTCCGATACCAATGATTCGTTTGTGGTATTGGTCAGGAACGTGAAACGAGATGGATGCCGGCATCTCCTGCTCTACGAGGGTCAGGCCCTGTTTGAGAGATTCGTAGCTAGCGGCCATGACGTCAATGTTAAAGTTGTACTCGTTGAACCCATCGAAAATGATTTGGACATTGCTCTGCCCCATAATCTTGTTGATCTTGCCATTCTTCTTGCCACTGACGAATTCCTTGTGCTCATTTGCCAGCTCGATCTTGACGCGGATCTGGTACTGGGGCTGGGAGACGAATTTGAAGTCTGAAATGACGGTCAAGGCAGCCTTGACGGCGTCATCGGAGCCGGTGATGGTGAAGGACATCTTGTCAAAGGAAACGTCGGCATCCGAGTTGGCACAAATTTCTCCAAGCATGGCCTGTGTATCGGCAGGCCCAGGGAGCTGCCGTGTATCGGGCTGCTGCATGAACCAAGCGGCCGAGTAAAACTGACCAGCAAGGGACATGAGCTCGCGAACGGTGCGCTCGACAGGCAAGCCCTCACTGCCCTGGACACGGACCATGGTGCGCTGGCAGGCCAAGGGCGGGAACATGATGTAGGTACCGTTGGCCTCAAGAACCTTGCGGACCTTGTCCAGGCGATCGAGAAGGATGGTGTCAATCTTGGCGGCGGGGATATTGACATCCTTGACGTAGAGGCGGATACGGGAGACGGTTTCGTGGAGCTTCTGCTTGGCAAGTTCAATGGCCTGCTGGGATTCACCAGTGATGTAAATGTCGGCGGGATCACGGCGGTTGGCATTGGGGGGGCAGTAACGGTACATCTGGGAGAACAGAGGCGGGAAGTAGATTGCAGTCCCGGTGGAGGACTCAATGAGCTTGATGTTCTTACGATGGCGACCGCAGACAAGCTGGTGGAGGGAAAGTTCGACTCGAGTGGCGTCGACGACACGGCCAAGCTTGTGACGAGTTAACAGGATGTTGCAGCAGACGTAGATTTACAGTAGGGAGAATTACCAGAGTGTCGATGTGAATGAGGACACGAGCCTTGGCATGCTCGGAGGAGAGAATATCGCCATAGATGGCAATTCTCCATCTTTGGTCCATTCGCATCTCGGAATCGCCCGAGACGCCATCGACCATGGGGGTCAGCTTGGGGCCAAGCAGGAAGATGTCGACACCACAAAAGTTGGATATGTTGTCCAGGGTTTCGATGACGGGTTTCTTGAGAATGCCGGCATTGAGGTCGCAGACAAGCTTGCCATCGATGTCGATGATGGTGCAGCGCTGGAGAGGTTTGGGTTAGGACTTGGGACAGGACAGAGAGTAGGTGGAGAATGTAGGTGGAGGATAGCGGACAAGCAGAGAGCAAAGGACAGGGACAGAGGCAGGGCAGCTAAAAGTAGAAGCGGCGGTGGCATTGCAGAGGCACGGGGTATGTCATACCAAGGCGATGGGGATCTCGTTGAGAATGGTTTCACGGCTCTTGTTGACAAGCTCGGGAGAGCCGGAAAGGCAGACGGTGGTGATCTGCTGGGCCCTGCCATTTTTGGGAGCGGTAGAAAGGACCTGGGCTTCGATGGGGAGAGGGCCGCCGGAAAGGTCTCTACACAGGCGATGCAGGTTGTTGAGGTTGTGAACGTGGACGGGGAGCTCGTGGACGTGGACGTCATCGGGGGCGTCCTCGGGGTGAGTCCATCGGAGTACGGCGTCGGCGGTGGAGTGCAAAATGTCCTCGGTGTTGGGGCCGGCGAGGTCGGAGGAGAAGGGGACGTTGAAGGAGTAGGTGATGATGGCGTCGGCGGCCTGGGGGTTGGCGAGGGCAGGGCCAGCCTGAGGAGCGTTCTTGGGATGGGCGCTGATGGGGTTGCCGGGCATGTTGGGACGGGCGCCCATGCCGAAGTTGGGGCTCATCCTCTCGGACCAGTGCCGCATGTTGGCGAGTTTATTCATGGTCGGCGCAGGAGGAGGCGGCGCAGGACTGTCTGTCGAGGGTCGTCGAGGTTGCTGTCGAGGCGGCGGCGAGGCGAAGCAGCGGAGGGGGACTGCCGGGACACGGCGCGGAGACGGGCGGGGGACGCGCAGTAGGGACCAGTCAAACAAGGAGGTATGGAGGCGGCGAGAGAGGCTGTCATGAATGGAGGGACGATGTGATGGGCGACGACGGGTGACGGAGCGAGCGACAGCGAAGAGAAGAGACGGCAGAAAGCAGGCGAGGGAGGCACAGCGAAAGCACCAGCAAGACGAGGAGGGGGGTATCTAGAACAAGACGCTGGGGCGGCCGAGGAGGGTGCAGGAAAAGGGAAGGGGAATGAGCGGGGGAAAAGAAGAGGGAATAGAAGAGAAGGGGAGGAGAAGGAGGAGGATGGAGAGAATTGCTGAGTTGGGTGGGAAGCAATTCGGTCCAAGAAACGGGAGAGGGAATAAAGACGGAAGAAAGAAGAAGGAAGGACGAGGAAAACGAGGGAAAAGAGGGCAAGGAAAAGAGAGGAGGGCGCCTACGTGGTTAGGTAGGTTAAACAGGTTAGACAGGGTGAGGAGCGGCGAGAGGTCAGACGGGTTGGAGGACAGGTATCGGTATCGGTAGGTATGGGCGGTGGTTGGATTGAGTTTGGCGGTTTGGGGCGGATTGCAGGCTGTAGGACAGGTACCAGGTACGTGGTTCCTTTTATTTGATCGGTTCCTTCTACGACCTGGTACTCGTGCCTTTCTTTCCATTTGTTTCCTTCTTGTCCAAGTGCGCAATCCAGCTTTGCAGCCACTGCGCACACAGGGCAGCCAACCCTTGCACAGCGTGCGTCTGGCGCATTGGGGGCTGCTAGGGGCCTGCACCGCATGGAGTGGCGCCGCCTGCAAAGTACCACTGTCGCACCACCTGGCACCACCTGGAGCGACGAGGTACCGGTACCCAGTTCCTTCTGGACCAAGGCGGGCTGTGGAGGTTCGTGCCATGGGGCCGTGGTCAGCGGGGAGGGGACAGCTGAGCATTTCCACCAGGTCTTTCCAGCCTGGCCTTTGATGGCAGTGCAGTCAGTGCATCGGCGCAGCCAGTGCATACTCTATCAGTTGCCACTCGTCTGCATGAAGATGCGGCGTCTTGGGGCGAGGGCCATGCAGCAGGCCGCTCTGTCTCGAGGTACCTCGTACCCCGGCCTCCATGGACTTGGACAGAGGTACTTGCCCTGCTGGTGGGCGGTGCTGCTGCGGGGCGCCTGTTAGTCACCCAGCCAATCTCCAATCTCCAATCTCGACAGCTGCCAGCTGGTCCGAGCAGCAGCTTGCCGGTTCAACCGACCTTTTTCCCTCTTCGTTCTACCTGCCTTATCATCAAGGCTGTCACCAGCTACACGCATCCATCACTGCCCATCCGCCAAAAGAAACCAGCCCCGTCTCGTGTCTTGTCTGGGCCGCAGCACGCAGAGAGAGCTAGACCAGGGTTTCCCAGCGCGACGGACCCCCCAGCTCCAGCTCCCGGCTCCCTCACAGCCTGCTTCCCGAGCATCACCGTCAGGCAAACGCCCCAGCTTACACGGCTGCCTGCACAGATGGAGCGCGAAAAGAGGCTGCATTGGCGGATGACAGATGACAGATGACGGGCGCCATGTCCATCCGCAAGTCCAGCTACATCTCCTCTTCTCGTCTCGAGGGGCCGGTCCGGTCACCCGTGATAACACGTCAACGCAACACCACCACCACCACTCCCATTCCCACCACAACTCAGCACACCAGCGGGGATCCGGAACATGCATTCCAGGTGTCCAGGCCAACTCACAAGATCGGCTTCTCTGCCTCTGCCGCCTCCCGCCCTGCCGGTGGAACCAACCCTCCTCGTCCATGGACCTTGGCACCACCACCACCACCACCACCAGACCACCCCGTCTCTTGCGCGAAGCGACCAAAAGGTCTCCCTAGGCCTTCCAAATCCCTCCCCCCTCCCTCGCTTACCCTTTGTTACTGGAATAGCCCACCCTGCCCCCCGGCTCGCCATCGAAACACGAAACACGGCTCTTGTCGTGCGCGAATACCCGCCATCTTTCACATGCCTGCAGGTTGCCTCCCTCCCTTGCAGCGATCGAGGGCCAGAACACATTTCGCTGGTCTCTCTGCTTTTTGGCGCCTTCGCCGAAAATACAAGAAAAAAGTGACCACGCTAGTTTAACCCACCGGGATCCCCATCTCGCCCATATCATGCTCAACTACGAATGTCGCTTTCAAAAGTCGTGTCTGTGGCTTTTCTAGAAACAGGGATTTAACAAGGATAGTTGCAAGGTAGGTACATTAGATATATATATCTTATAGGTAGCTATCAATAGATAATAGCTAGGTAACGTATGTAATAGCTTCAGCGCGTCCCTATAAAGAATTAGCGCGCCCCTGTAAGTACTTTGATGTACCTACTAGGGATCCTAGTAACTGGCGCCAGACACGACTTTTGAAAGCGACCTCCGTACCCCATCGCCCATCACCAGCACACTCCCGTTCTAGTATGCCATTGGTCCCTCCCGTCCAAGAGACCAGCTCGACTTTCCCATCAAGCCACAAACGTCGTGTAGCGTCGCGCAGCTTCCTACCTACCTTCTTGACTAACCGCAACTCGTTTCCAAGGCGTCTGGCCAGCTTCTCGTCAAGAGGGGGGCCTGGACTTTCATGCGTGCAAGACAGGAAAACAAAAGGAGATCCTAGCCAAGCCCGCCTTGTGCGCAGGTGAGTGGCTGGCGAATCTGCATCGCCCCGAGAAGGTCGTAAAAATAGAAACCTGCTGTCTCATCCCCCGCCGCCCCCATCACCACCCGCTCCGTGCCGGACTGTTCAGCAAAGCCGCCCGACCCTCCCTGCCTTGCATCTTCGGACACGGTCCAGAAGTTCCGCGTCCGAGTGTGCCGTACTCCTTCATTCCCTTCCCTCTGAGTCGCTACTTGCTGAAGCCCACGCGACGCCCTCTGGTGGTGCGATTTTGCCCGCCAGCCCGCAGATCACAAAACCCTAAAATGGCCCGCCGCTCCTCCCGCCACCCAGTTTCGCGCCGACGTGTTTCTGCCGCGGCCAAAACGACGCAAAATGCATACAGCATTCGAGACAAGGCCAGCCACAGCACGCCGTCCAAGCACCCGGCACGGCAAGTGATCCAGAGACTCATCACTACTAACGTTGGTGCCGTGCTGTCATCTTGACGCGTCTCAATCTAATCGTGCATTGGCAGCAATGAACATGTATTATGTATATGCTTTTCGGCAAAAGCTAGCATATTTATTAAACAGAGCCCAAAATCAAAAACCCATGCCAGAACGCCGTTCAACATGGTTGCCGTCATCCCGGATAAATAAGAATACACTCTATCATTACCGGAAACCATCTTGCAAGTTTCCGCGTCCGTACGCGGCATCTTGCACCGCGCCACCGCGTGAACTTCCCGCTTCGTTCGCACCCGTCGCCGTGTAGAGGCTGACGCCAGCTTCCCGCTCCATCATGCCCTGAGTGCCAGGCCACGATCCGTAACCATTACTGGCCGCCGGTTGTGCGCTGCGCTCGATGCCATATACAACCCCGGATGCCTCCGGTCGCACGCTTGGAGAGTGCCCGTAAGGCCCCAGCCCGCTGGAAATGCGTGTTTGCTCAACAGGGTGCATGCTCGACGCTCTGCCAATATACTCTCGACCCCCTTCTGCATATAGTCTGTGCTCCTGAGGCCGGACAGGAACAAACTCTCCCGCACCGGCTAGCGGCCGCGCAGAGTACTCTTGGTATCGACCATCCCTATTCTCGAATGTGACATACTCGGGTTGCGTCAGAATACGTCTGGGTGCAACATACGGAGACGCGGTTGGAGCAAACATGTATCCTCGCTCCTCGAGAGCACCTGGGCCTTGGTACCGTGCAAGTGGCTGTTGCGGGCCTCGCTCGTACAATCTCTCCGGCTCGCCTGGTAATGGCGACGGTGCTATCGAATGGCGTATCATCTGTCTTGCGGGCTCAATATATTCGCGGCCATAAGCATCAACCAGTATTCTAGCTGGTTGTGCCCGTGAGGACTCGCGAAAGGTATCGCCTTCGGGGTGTACACTGTAGCGAGTGGTTTGAGAGGAACCTCCATACGCCAGCGTAGAGTCTTGGTAAACATCGGAGTTGACAGGTCGACTCATCTGCGGTCCACGGGTCGAATATTCATACGGCAGCCCCAGCTGTGGTATATGCTCTCTTCTGTACCCATCGTCAGTGATTACACGCTCGGCCGCATATTCTCTTGGCACTCTGGCGTTGTTAGGCACGGTTGGTGCCGTAGTAAAATACGCGCCGCTTGTCTCATAACCAGCCGGGGCTCGCTCTTGGCGATTTTGAGATCGCTGGGGTGCTGCATTAGAAGTGCTGGGTCCGTTCGGCATAGTAGGATCATATGACGTCTCATCATGGGTTGGGTTTTGATGCTGAGGCTTGAGTTGCCGTTGCCGTTTGTTGGGTCGAATATATGACGGCCCAGCGAGCGGGGATGGGGAACGTGGCTCAGCTTTGATCTGCTGTGTGCTGCTTTCAAACGACTGTTGGCTTTCCAGCGCCTGCTTGTCCGACTTCCTCTTCTTTCTTCTATTTTTCCGCTTCGGTTGTCCACCTTGTGACGAGCTGTCCGGGCTCGTCCTTGAACCTGGCTCGCTTCGGAGCGCCGCCACTTGAGCGGGGGCTCCGGTGCTGGGAGCAGAGGTTTGCGTATTTCCATACAATCCAGGGATCTCACTAGATTGTGGTGGTTGAACTGGGTAGCCACTGGCGGGATAGCCAGGTAATGCTCGCTCGTTGTTCTGAAGCAGAGGCGATGGGGGGTGGAGGTCGATATACGAGGATGGCTGGGTTGGGGCAGCGCGTCCGCCACGAGACGTGGTTGCAGATAGCGCGGCATTGTTTGTTTTGTTCGGACTCGCAACTGAGTTGTCAATGTAATTGTTCAAACCTGGCAGAGTGCCCGGCTGCTTCTTCGTCGCAGCGGGTTCAGTGAGCTCGCCATATGTGCGGAGCTGGCGCGGCTTATTCACACTACGTCGCTCATCTTGGGTCTTGGTCGGTAGGGTATTTGTCAGGGCTGTATTCGCCAGCGGCGGCTTTGCCAGAGTGATACCGGTCGCAGGAGCTGCGGAGCTGACGGGGGCTGGCGAGGCGGGTTGGAATTCGGGTGTATCGTGCTGGGACGAGTAGAACGTATTATCATCAAAGGAGTCATGTTCTGGTCCGTTGCCACTGCCAGCACCATCTTGTGTTTGGACAGGGAAGCTCATTTCCGGCACCAACAGCAAGGCATCGGCAAGGACAGTCGATGGGTTGATATCATCTTGCGCACCCTGGCCAAACTGCTTGTTTCGATGTTTCGGCACATCTTCTCGTAGCTCTTGCTCTATTCGCTTCCTTTGCCTTTGCAGCTCGGCACGTAGCAGCTCGTCCGGTTTCGATAGGGTCACCGAGGGAAATTCGATCGGCGGCGCCACGCCAGGCGCGACAGTGGAGGGTGGTGCTACTTGGCGCTGCGCACTCGAGGCAAGCGCCGTGTTGGTGCGGCCAGGCCGATTTCCTGGATCGTGTTTATGTATAGCATCGGTAGATAGGGATAAGGCGGCTTGCCTCAGGGAATCGGGGACCTTGATAGTAGCATGTTTACCAGCAAAAATCTCGTCGCGAAAGCGGATGATCCTCTCGTACTGTTGTAACACGTGCGACTCGGTCTCGCGGAGACCAGGAGCCAAGATACTGTGCACAACCATTCTTCTTTTTGAAATCGCGTCGATGCTAGCAGCGAGTCTGTTCAATCTTGATGCATGAAGCAGTTGTCTCGTTTGCCTGCTGGCTCTGCTAGCAGCGCGCGACGCGGGTGGAAAGAGCGGCCGCGACTTTACGCAGCTGTTACTCGAGAAAGCTCGGTAGGGAAATCGGCCAGGTGGCGCGTCCAAAAAGCTCCAGGTATGGAGAATGCGCGGGCTATGGCAAGACACTGTGAGCCATTCCGCTCTGCTGCGCTTCTTTCTTTGCTTCCCTGTGAGCTTTTGCTAGGATCCAGGGAGTAGGTTTAATTTCGCTTTGGGATGCTTATATCCACATGGTTCCAGGCGGTGAGAGCGGCAGAATGGCCGCGACAGGCGCCACCCTCGGCAGGGCAGGTGCACGCCTTGAAGGATGGTTTGCTTGAATATTCTGATGCACATCATCTCTATGGGTTTCTACCTTTGGTAGCAGGGCGTAGCTCATTTTGACTAGCCGCAGCGGATGCTGTTAAACAACTCGTTGTGTCCCCCAGCCGTGCCAGCGGTACGGTCTGGGCTTACCCACCTGGGGGTATGGCAAGTCCCGTCTCGCAGCTGGAGGTATTGTATTGCAGTACGGGAAAGCCTATAGTGGACATCTACCAAGATGCGGAAGAAAACATAGGAACCTATGTTGAAACCTATACCCTGCGTTACGAGCTTTTCTGTGGTATGGTTGTCGGTTCATGGTGCCTTCTATCTCGAAGAGACTGATACGAACACCGCCCTTGGCAAAAGCTCTGTCAGTGGCAGAAGCATATGTACCTACTGTACGAATGTCCCTTTCAAAAGTCCTGTCTTGCAGGGATTCGCGTGCAGGGGTCCCCTACGAAGTCGGCAGCGGGGTTAGCCCACCTAAATTGTATGGCATCCGCCCCCTCTCTCCTAAACCTAGCCTAATTAACCTAATCAACCTAATCAACCTAATCAACCTATAATAGATGAAGCTAGCCAGCAGACCAGCCATCAAGCTAGCTAACGAGGCTATACCGATATTGCCACTAGAGCCGCTATTGTGATGTTAAAGGCGCCCTTTGTAGGCAAATCCTCAACAGAAATAGCCAATTTTATAGGGGTCTCGACCCGTATAGTTAACCGTATCTAGGCCACAGCTAAGAAGCGTAGCTTTGATCTAGCTTCTAGTGTTATTAAAGATAACTTTCTTCGTAACGCTCTACGTAGCGGCCGGCTGTCAAAATAATAAGCCCTTAATAAGGCGGCTATCCTAACAAAAGTCTAGCTTAATAGGTATAGCTAAGAGAAGACCTATAGTATACTAGCTAGTAAGTTAACTAACACTAAAATACTAATCTTAATAAGTACTATCTAGCGTATCCTTAGAAGAGCTAGCTTCTAGAAGACTAAGCTAATAAGGAAGCTTAAATTAACTTAAAAGATAAAAAATAAAAGACTTTAATAGTATTAGGAGTAAGAGAATTAGTCCCTTAAAGACTAGAAGAAGGTTATTTAATTTAATAAAACCTCTATTATTTTACTTTATTACTAGGGAGGCTATAGGTTATAGTAGAAGCTAAAAGAAGTATTCTTCTAGAGCTATATTAAAGAGTATTAAAAGGGGTCTTTTAAATTTATATTCTAAGGTTATTTTTTATATAATAAGAAGGGTCCTTATTACTATTAACTACTAGAATTAATATA
>LUFD01002290.1:621-13363 GCA_003025255.1 Cordyceps pruinosa | reverse complement strand
GCTGCTGCTGCTGCTGCTGCTGCTGCGCGAGTGTCTAGTCAGGCCGACGCCGAGTCCCACGGCCAGGCCTGCAACAATGGCAAGGACACACCCGGCTAGAATAATTGTCCTCCACAGCGGCCAGCGGACCCTACCCGGTGTCTGCTTCTCTTCGTCTTGCTCCGCCACGTCAGGTTGTACGGGGACGGCTTGGGCACGTGTGGCCTCGATCTTTTCAGAATCGTTCCATCCTGTCTGTGAGCTAACATCTGTTGTTGAGCTGCTCGTCGTTTCCGTCTGGCCGGCTCGGCTGCTCTTCCTACCGCCAAATGGTAGGCGGATGTCCTGTGGTAAGAATCGTACACTGACCATCCTGGTTTATTCTTCTATGCGATGATTTCGTCTTGTTCATTCGCTTCGTGTTTCCTTTTTTGAAGGGCGTATCAACGTTGAAGAACGTAGATAACCAAGAAACTCAGAAACCTAACAAGAAACGCAACAGGACAACACCAGGACGCCGTTCAGGAGCTTCCATCTTCATATATGCAGTAAATTACTCTTCTACTTGGCTGCTATAAAAGAATCGGTCAAATCACGTACTGAGACCTATGATGCTCTCTTAGTGAGACACCAAAAGCAAGACGCAGGGCCAACCGTCGTAGACAGCTGCCGCTAGCGACCCCTATTTCCGATCAACCCAATAGTCCTGTTGCGGGAAGGCGACTATCCGCCATTAGTGCTTGATATGCCCGGTTTATGCGCGCGCCGTACAACTTGAGATTGTGAATGGCAAGAGGGCAAGCCCACCTCGCACCCCCCTTGTTGCCCTTGGTATTACCGTGAGATCGTCATTGTTACGGCCTGTTTTCGCCTTCTGTACTCAACAGTACACGTAGGTTGACTCACAACGTGGACAATGCGGGACCTCCGCCGAGTCAAGAGGGGCAAAAAAGGATGCAATGTGGCCTGGCGGACTGGTGTTGCTTTTTGCGGCGCGGCGAGTAACACGACGGCTGATACAAGCGCCGTTCTTGATGGTGGTGAGCGTACACTTCATTTAGGGCATTAAGACATGAGCGGGTGAATTAGCAGTGCCTGGCCGCTGTCTGTTAAAGTACGGCGGGGGTTTTTTTTTTTTTGGTTTAGAGATAATTTCTGGACTTTCATGAGACATGTTACATTATGCCTAAATGTGAGAGAACAAGTTACACATTTCTTTCTCGCTGGACGTCTTCCTACGTATTGCCAGTTACCTCCATGTGTTTTCAAGGCTAATTGATTAAAGTTTTAAGTGGAAAAGCGTAGTGGAAAACCTGACATAGTAAACTCATGGGAGTCAGAACATGCGTGAATGACATGCGATGGCCATTTCTTTGTGGTTTTGGCAATACGCCACCAACAGCGCAGACTTGCGTACAAAGCGAGGTGGAAGACCGGAAACCGTTAAAATAATTTATAATAGTAAAAAAAAAAATTTATAAAAAACGAATTTTCTGGTCTTTCTGTGTTACCTGTGTGATAATTAGCCGAATGGATTTAGTTCACTTTTCTCCTCATTTATGTGAATAGATCGTAAATTAACACTCTACCCTATGTAGCGTGGGCAAGCCGATACTAATCGTTATCTGAGTTAGTCCCTTTCTATTCTTCATCACCTTAGAGCTGATTCTTCTTCCTATACCTCTCGCTACGAGCAGACAACCTTACTCGCTATTGCAATACAAGAGGCACGACTTGCATCTTCCGCTACGCACCGCCCGATATTGCACCCTTCTCCTCTGTCCTATTCCCTCTATTTTCCAACTCTTTATCCGACCAGGCCACCTTGGCATCATGGCCGAGCCCACCACCGAGCCCGAGAAGGCCACCGTCACCTTTACCGAGCATTGTCCTGTGACCAAGAACCAGCACAGCTTCACGCTGGACCACGACGACGTGCTCTCCTCCGAGAAACTCGAGGAGATTGCCAGGCGAATCCGCTACTCCGCGCCCAGAAACTTGAGTGAGCAGCGCAGTCGCGCGCTCATGGAGGTCCTGTACAGGGTGATTGCGTGGGAGGGTGGCCACTTGACGAACCACCCGCTACTCCCAAAGGTGGGAGCATGTACGGGCCACAAGAAACGCAAATTGGCTTGATTGGGAGGGTGGTGGCGGGATAAGCTCCGTGGTGGTTCCCTGTAGGTCGAGGTTGCATGGGATCGTTGGTTGGAAGGGAGGGAGTAGGATGACGACGAGCTTAGTGGGCTAGACTACAGAATCGGGGAGACATTGAATAAAAGGCATCTGCAAAGTCAACCCAATGAGCGCCACCGTATTCCCACATCCGCAGCATCCGCAGGTTCGTCGCCCGCGACGGCCGCCAAGCACATGCTCGGCACACAGCCACCACCCCGGAGCCGCCAACCCTCCAATCACCTCGTGGCCGCAATGCCCCTCAATCAATCTTGCAGGCCGTTTCATCAAAGAAACTCATTCGACGTTAGTACGCGGGCGGTGCGCCGCCGCCCCATGGGGGGCCCGTGGGCACCTTGTCCCAATTCGGGCAACTGCGCCGTTCCCGAGCCCCGTTCCGGGCGCCACTCCGAGTTGTCGACGCCGAACCGGGAGGGCCATCTCCGCTCCGAGCCCACATGTGAATGGCATGTGAAAGAAGGGTCGAAAGGGAGTAATGGTGGTTGAGCTATAAAGAGACGATATCTGGGGTAGAAAAGACAATCGTGGCAAGTGCTTCTCAAGCTTGTCTCTTCTTGCACCTTCACACACTCTCGCCACCGTGGAAATGCAGGACGTTATCGTTGGCAAGTACCGTCTCTCCAAGACGGAGAACTTTGACGCCTTCCTCGCCGAGATTGGTGCGACCTCCCTCTCCCCTCTCGTATGACCGACTGTCCCCTCGCTAACACCGCGTCCCCAGGCCTTGGCTACATCAAGCGCAAGCTCGCGCAGTCCACCAGCCCCGAGATCACAATCACCCGCGCCGGCGACCGCTTCACCATGGTCACCTCCTCCGCCCTCAGCACCTCCGAGGTCACCTTTGCGCTCGGCGAGGAGTTCCCCGAGGACCGCCAGGACGGCGTCTCCGTCACCAGCTGCGTCCGCGACGACGGCAACAACACCTGGACGCAGACCCAGAAGCCCGGCGACGGCCGCGACGTCACCATCGTCCGCGAGTTTGGCGAGAAGGAGCTCAAGGTCACGTCCACCATTGGCAAGGTGACGGCCAACCGCGTCTACGAGCGCATCTAGAATGTGCCGCTCGGACGACCGGGGGGGGCCGCGGGGTGGAATGGAACGAGTGACGAAAACTGTACATTACTAGACTGGACGACGAGTAAATAAGATATGTTATACAATTGAGCTTTAACGGGCGCTGTTCATGTGGCCCGGGCGTCGAGCTGCGGGATAGCGCTTTGGGGACAGTTGCGTTCACCCATTTCACTTTCCTGCTTCACCTGTGATCCTCGAAGCAAAGGTGCATTCCGCGTACAAACTACTTTCGCCTCCGCCGGTTTTCACGGATCTCACATCCCTCACATATTGTCAAGGACCTTGCAGCATCTTCGCCAGTGAGACAATTCGTTCAACAACCCATGAAATTCCTAATCCCGACGATCTAATCTCCATTTCTTTCTTCCTAATAGCACCTTCGACACAGCGAGCTCCGCGCATCATGTCGGAACTCGAGGACACTCCGAGGATTACATTCGCAGAGCAGTACCCCGTCACCAAGACTTACCACGCATTCACGTGCACTCACTACACTCTGCTCTCCGGAAAGAGGATGGAGGCCATCGCCACCAGAATCCGGTACTCTACATCGTACGAGTCGGGTCTGTCCGAGTCCCGCAGCCAGGGGTTGATGGAGATTATCCTCAAGGTCATCGCCTGGGAGAAGGGCCTTGTCCAGGAGCATCCCCTGCTCCCTGGCATCGGGCTGTGTCCGATGACGAAGAGACGGGCAGCGTCGTCTCCTCTGGAGAAGGACAGCAAGGAGGAAGGAGCCCTGAGGGCGGCAACGAGCATCGACGCAGCCTTGCTGGCATAGTGTGAGCTCAATATGAAAGGAGGCCAGGAATGTTTTCTATTTGCTTTATAGATCATGCAAAATATTTCGCTGTCCGCGTCGCGGTGGTTTAAAAGGGTTTAAAGCAATATTTCCGTAAGGTGATGTAGTGGTCAGGATCGCCACTCTCACTATATTTGATTGAGACCTCACATGGAGATGGCACTAGGTCTATTTCTAGAGAAATAATGGGCTACGAGACAAATGGGATGTATAAGATGCCGATCTCCTAGTGCGTGAAAATGATCATTTTCTCCAGATTTATTAACGGATTGCGCATGCAGTGCGCCTCATGGTCGACAGCGTAATGATTGCATCATAAATGGCTGCCGTCGCCTCGCCATTTAAAGAGCAAGCCGCCACCAACTTGCGCCGCTGCAATCTTCAAGAATCATCCCGCCCATCAAAAGATAACCTATTTATCCATCTTTATCTCCTTTGCAAATTTATTCAGAATGAACACACCAGCAGTGGCACGCATGCTCCTCCGCAGCTCCATCCCTCGAGCCGCGCCCCGCGCCGCCGCCGCCGCCCGACAGCAGACGAGACAGGTCAGCAGCAAGGAGGACCTCGGCGGCCCGGGCGGCCAGGAGCGCATCCCGGAGAAGCCCGCGGGCATGTCCGACGCCATGAAGCGAAACGGGTAAGCCGGAGCGCGCTGCTTCGGGGTCCGGAGAGCGACGGCTAACAGAAATCCGGGGGAGACAGTCCTCTCTACGCGGGCATCGGCCTCATCGCCCTCGCCGCGTACGCCTACTTGTCGCAGCCCAAGGACGCGGAGCAGGCGGCGGGCAGGGCCCTCGCCGCGGGCGAAAGGGCCAAGGAGGCGGGCAAGCGCGAGCTGGAAAATACAAAGGACGAGGTTGTCGGCGGCATGCAGAAGATGAGTGGCAGGAACAGGGACGCCCAAAGAGGGTTTCGATCGGAGTAGGGTGAGGAGGGAATCGATTGGTTCAGTACTATGAGGGATCCCAGATATTTGCCCGTGATTCTTTACAAGTGAGGTGCTGACCGCTCAAGTGCGACTCGCCGATTGTATATCAACAGCACCTTGTCGATTTGACTAGTGGAAGGCTCCTGGACAGTAACTAATAAGACCTTGCACGATCCAATAGCGACGCTCAAAACGTTATACATTAGTGGCATCTCCAGTTACACTAGAGTACTGAGGTTATGTAGGTGCTTAAAAATCGAGGTCGTTACCGAAATCCGATGTACGCCTATGTTAGTGGGCCAAGCTACTGTAAACAGATGGACATTGCGGCTCTTATGCTCTAGTAGTTCAGATGCAGTCACCAGGAATGGCCGGTAATGCCTCATCTACTGCCTAAAGCTCCATGAAAAGGACTCTGAATGGGACCCTCGTGGCCTAGCGAGCTTACTGATTGAGGTTATTTACGGCACGCGGAGTTGCGCAATGCACAGGTGCTATATTAATCCACGCCGCAAAGGCTCTACGCTGGAACAGGGGGTTATTTATCCAATGATGCACCACCTTGATAACAAACGTTACTGGCTAATAGAGGATATCAATACCCACCGTGGCTGTCGCACATCAAGGCTATAATAGTGGTACTTGGAGAACTGCATACCCGAACTTCCCACCATAAGCCTTCTTCGACAAAGTGAAGGAGGCCGATGCAGTCATGCCGCGCGTGCACAAATGGATCAGGCTGCGCGACAAACTCGTACGCAGAGATCGGGTGTGCCTGGTTGTGGGCGTCATGGTCTACGAGGATGTCGAGGTGGAGTGGGAAAAGACGGAGAGGAGGGTTGCGAGCGGCAACGTTGAGATCCCGGTGGACAAGATTCTTTTGGCTGCCGGCATGCCCAATCCCCTGGGTGATGCGGGCAATCCACATTTGAGCGCGTCAAGGAGCGATAGAGTGGGAAAGCTCTTCAAAGCTAGCTCCAGTGAGAGCAAGATCTTTGCGCTTCAGCTCAGATTTGTCACGACAAATATTATACGAAACGCGGAGCTCCGGCTGAAAAGTAGCGGTCCTAGTGAGGAACAGGGCCGGATAATCGAGGATGATGAAACTTCTGCTGCCAACATCCGCAACGTTGAACTGCTTCTTGAGGATGCTGACTACGATTTCCCTATGGAAGATGACGTAGAACACTAAAATTTGATTCTCAAGATAGTAGTAAGATTATATAAAAGGCTCAGAAAACATATCTAGCCCTCCTCGGTGAAGATCCGACGACAAAGTACCGAAGGTAGATATCCCAATGCGAATCAGACAGTATCCGATAATGATTGGACCTTTAATTACCTGATGGGATCTAGACTCTCCAGTGCTAGAGGTAATTTCCGTTGTCTTGAATAATTTTCCCAGGCGAGAAAGATGAGTCTCGGCCCAAATAGTAAGATTCGTCGCGACTCGCAGGCCCACGACTAAGTAAAGTCCCTTAGGGTTGATAGCGAAGTTAGGTTCAAGAACCCTCGAAATGACGTCATCGTCGGGTGGTGTCATAGTCATCGTTGTGAGGAGATCTGCATCTAAAGCAAATAGAGAGAAGCGGCGGTGGCTGTGATAGTCGCGCATTAGGCTGAAGTTCGCTGTCTCTGACTTCCGAACCTCATCCGTCTGTAAACACGCTAGATCGTCGGCACTCAGGATTCCATTCGTATCTCGTGGGCTCCGTAATAATTGACCGAGAGAAAATGGATTTTGGTTCAATACATTGGCTCTTTGTGTGATTTCGTCGAAACCGTAGTTCAAATCTGGCATGGGAAGCCAGATTGGCTTTGGTGTATAAGGAAGTACCGCTAGAAGCTCAGTCCACAGACTAGAAATACGCTTTCGCTCAAAGGTATGGGTTGAAATGTCTTGAATGGTCGAGGTAGAGGCTTCAGGAGGCGCTGTCGCGGATTCCTGCGCTCTCAATGAGCCTAGTCGTGCTAGGCCTTCTTCCTGACAGTCTGCTGGCAGAGATTGGTTCTCCTGGGACTTGGAGAGGTGCGGGAGATGCTCGGCGACCTCTTGTGGTGTAAAGTTGGGTAGGTGTACCTGACTGTCATCGGAGTTTTCGGTCGATTCCTCATCCTCGGAAGCATAGCCATCGTTCCTCATACTACAGAGGGCCATGAGAGCAACCCGCCTCTGATGCCCCCCTATGTGTGACTTGAGTGTTTTCAGAGATTTGAAATGGCGGCCACAGAAGGGGCATGCTGCAATTTCCATTGGCAGCATATCGTCTTCCCACGAGAAACTCTGCGAAAGGACTGCTGCAGCACTGACTCTGTGCTTGGACACCAAGTGTCCCTCAAAGTCCCTCAAACCCTGGAACTGCACATTGCAACCAAAATTGCATTTCCACTGCCGCCGATGATAGGTCATCTCATGGTCAAACCAGGCGCGCTGACTCGAGTAGAGCTGGTCAGGATCGACATGGCAGTCCGCAAATGTGCAAACATATGGGCGGATATCCTGTAGAATGTGCCTCCTGTAGTAATGCATGAAATTAGTCACAGGAAGTTAAAATGAAGTCATTTATTACTCAAAGCACATACTTCCAAATAGTCTCAGTTTTCAGTGGCAAGGAGGAGATAGCATGCAATGCATGTCCGAAGGTCGTTGACATGATCATCGGGGTCGGGGGGAAACCTTGGGACCCGGAACTGCGTGCGCGTGTAGGATGATGCTATAGAGCTTGTCTCACTAGCGCTGTCGAACGATTTGCCCAGGTCAAGATCGGACATGTTCTGAGCTGTTCTGCTTATCAGCGAATCTTTGTCCGCCTCTCCCTGATTCGGGACCTCAGGCAGCGGTGCGTCGACATCGTCTTCATCAAGACTGCTCTCGAACTCGTGCAGATGACCCCACAAGAACTTCTCATGGTAACGTTTTGTGTACTCTAGCATGCGTCGGCGCGTTATATTTGCCTCGATAAGGCGAGTTTGTAGCTCTGGGGGTAGGACTTCAAAGTCATCGCGCAGGCGCCTGGCATCTTCGTCGCGAAAGACGCCCTCGTCGCTGAGGTGGCTCTTCTTAGCCTTCTCCCACCGGTCTAGTGACAATGCAGGCCGGATTGCGAGAACCAGTCGCATGAGGATATCTATATCGGTATTTGCTTGGTTGATGGGGGTCCTTTGTGGGATCGCCGCGAGGATATCCTCCAAGGTAATGTTTCCATCCGACCCGCGGCCGTCGGTCGAAGTGCACTGTGCGACAGCGTCTGCAACATTAGCACAGGGAAAGTTAGTCTACTTGTGCAATCATAGTATCGCGGAATGTGAATGGCTAACCTTGTCGCTGTCCCTCAAGCTCCTGTAACGACTCCGCAATGGTGCAAAGGCAGTCAAGAACCAGCTGACGGATCTCAGATGCATCCCGCAGCCGCTCGTCGAGTGACTGAGCACCCTTGATATGGGCACCGGCAGCGCCGCACCAGGTTTCAAATCGGTGAGCGGTTTTTAACGTTGCTTCCCATTGTGGATTATCGTGCTCATCATCTGCGGTGTTTTTGGATCCTGGTGTTGTGTCGCGCAGTTGAGGCAATATCTTGCGAAACAATTGTCGGCAGAGTTTTGTTCCGTCAAAGATTGACTTCATGGCGTCACCGTCCGACATTGTTCCGGCCCGCGCCACTGGGAGGATATAAGATAAAAAAAATAAAAAATACCTTCAAGTAGATAGAATAACGGCGACGAGGGGCACCAGTACAGTACAGGCAGAGGTTGTGTTCAGCGCAGAGGGGGTCCCGGGGGTGCCAGGGCTTTATATGGATATGTAACCGCCTTGTATTCCCTCGGGTGATTCACTGGCTGATTGCTCCTTGCATACTGACTAATCGCAGCCGATTTTATCACAAGACAACAAAGGATGAATCATGTGACCGTCAGGCGAGTGAGTATTGATAGCAGCTGAACAGCGCAGTTTTCGTGACCCCGCGGCAAACAGCCCCTGAGCACGACATATTGCGCTGGAATCCATCTGTACCACATATCTCTACGAGCGTCTTTGACATGTCAGGAATTCCCGTTTACCCTCGCACAAGGCGCGTCTTCAAAGCATTCGAAGTACTGTTACGACAGTTAGCGAATGTGAAACAGAGCGGCAGAGTTCCCCCTAGCCAAGTGAAACCCCTTGGCGATTTGACAAAGCGGCTGGCCACAGAATTTGTGCTCTTTCGCAAGACTACCGAGTTACTATCTGATGGATATTTCAATGCCAAAGAAAATGTCTGGTCCGACGCCGAGAAGAGGGCCAGGTTACGATTTGGAGCCGCCTATGGGAGGTATCTGGATATAACGTGCTTCATGTTTGACGGGCTAAACAATGTTGCCCATTTTTTGGGTTTGGATCTTAATCAAGTAAGTACCCCTGCACTCATTATATGAATGTCTCCCGCGCAAGTCCTCAGGTCAAGGTCTGTCTACATGTGGCTTCTATCTAACAGCGGCAAGACTCCCGACCGCAGCAAGGTTCATGCTTCCGAAGACGGCCCAAGCGACTTAATATATGAAATTAGCTCGAATCCTAGCAACACTAGCCAATGGGGCAGGTTTTTGGTCGCTCTTAGGTCCGTAACAGGGTCTATTGGTGGCTTTTTGGGTTGCCAGTTGTCAAATTTGGAAGAATCCAATGAAAAACTGGCAGATTTACAAGCAGAAGACATTCCATCACCTGCAGTCTTTGAGTCGTTGAATAAGCTTCGAGATCATGTCACAACAGTCGCTGAGGTTCTCGGCGACGAAGGAGGGTTCTGCACGTGCAACTCACGTCACCAAGCATTGCTTAGGGTAATGGGGGGGTGTACTCTGACAGAGGACCAAGACTTTTCTCACGAGCAGCTCTGTTCTTTAGTCGTTCAGAGCACAGATGCCACGCTCGATTGCTTTGACCTTCAGGTCAGGTCAGACGGGCATGCCACTCCCCAGAGCGATAGTGACTCTTCCCGCCCACTGGGAGCTTCGAAGGTTGGCTTTGATCTTCAAAGTAACCGTCCTTCCAATCATCAGACTGTTCCCATCTCGTCAGACCGGTTGAAATCGGCAATGCGAAAATCTGCGTCTCGCTCAAAGAGCGATTTGCCTATTGAAAAGGTACAGAATGGCAACTCCAAGCCAAACAAGCCTTTCTCTAGTCTCAGACAGTCGATGGAACCGAAAATCTATACTATGCTCTCACGTATATCAAGGTCATCCCGAGCGTCAGAACCTAAAGCGGGATTCTGCGAGTTCTTTGACAATAGCCGGGTCTATTCGACGTCGGATAACCCAGAGCATCCAGCCCCTCGAATTTCTCTATCTCGGCAAGAATCAATTCTACAGCTAGAACTCAGCACTAAAACGGACATGGCAATGACATGGGATGGGCTGTCATCTCTGCAGAGCCGACTTACGGATGCCGCTATTTTGGGACTCTCAATCGAACAGAAGCTTCACTTGGCACATACTGTTGCTTCATGTCTGTTTTACCTCCATTTTACGCCCTGGTTACCGCAATTCTGGAGCAGTGACGATATTTATTTGGCCCAGAGGAGCAACAGTGACGTGGTTGTCGAGCCTTTGTTCGTCAATATAATGACGAAACTATCCGCCTCACAGACTAATATCGCAGCCGATGGTTCTTCCGCATCATCCTTATTTTCTTCCTTTGGGCGTTTTCTCGTCGAGTTGTGCTACGGAGCGTCCTGGGACCAAATTCAGAAGGTGTTCATGTTTATTCCCGTCGCGGAAGAATCTACCTACCAGGCCAATTTCAGGGTGTATTCGGGTATGCTTTCCTGGATAGAGGATCTGACGGTTGCTACTTCCGACATGCCGTGTCAGCAGGAGGGCAACTCGTACTTTGAGGTTATTCGTCGATGCTTAACCACTATGGACCAGGACACTCCCTCGGTGGGGGACCACGAATTTCACAAAAGGATCTACAGTAATATCTTTCTTCCTCTGCAGTTTGCATTAGAGGACTTTCAATTACGCCAAACTCGGATCTTTGGGTCTTTTGTGAACAGGCCAAACGCGTACACCCCCTGTGATGACCTAGAGGGTGATGCTCTATTCAAGCTATTTGACGACGAAGATATCGATCAGAATAGTGCAAGCCAAAAGTAAGTGGACAAATACTCATTGCCAGCCCAAGGCTTTTTCTCAATTTCCCGGCCTAGTGAGACCATAGCACCAACACAGCTTCAGCCAAAAATAGCGATACATAAGCCCCTCATTATCAGTTGGTACTAACCGCATTTCTAGAGCAAAATCTGCCGATAAATGGTTTGAGGATCATGACGACGTGCAGTCCATGCTAAAAAAAATTAACTCCGCAACCAGCGAGCGAGCGCATTCGTGTAGCGGTTTTAGACACTGGCGTGGATGTGACGCATGATGATCTGTCAGGTTTGTCTAAAAAGCATCGAATTATTTACAAAGACTTTCTTGGATCAGAATCAACAATTCCCCAAGACAAGCATGGCCACGGGACACATGTTGTTTCAATATTAGCGAAGGTGGCTGCAAATATCGACGTTTATGTCGGCCGCATATCCCCTGATGGGAAAACGTTCAAGAGTGACCAAGTCCGGGAGGTAAGCTACATGCCGTACAGTTAAAATCGTTTGCTTGAATGATATCAAGAATAGAGGGTTAGCTATTAACCAAACTACAAGGCAATAGAGTGGGCGGTCGAGGAGAAGCAGGTGCACATTATATCTTTGTCTTTCGGTTTCCCCAATTCCGACCAGAGCCTAGAACCCATCCGCCGCGCCATTCTCAAGGCCCACGCCGCAGATGTTCTCGTGTTTGCAGGGACGGGGAATCGCGGTAGAGGAGACACCATATCGTTCCCGGCATCGATGGATGAGGTCATATCGGTCGGTTCGGTTGACGGATTGTACAATCGGAGCACGTTTGTGCCGACTCTTCGTCCTGGGAAGAACCTACGTGCGCTTGGGGAGGCGATTGAAGCGGCATGGGTCTGCAAGGACAGCGTGGACGCCCACTGCACCATGAGAAGAAGAGCCGGGACGTCATACGCAACCCCAGTAGCCTCGGGAATCGCAGCTATGGTTCTGGGGTTTATGAGGTCGCAATGCAGCCCGAATGATCCACACCGTGCATTCGATTTCCAGAGACTGAGGACGAAGCGTGGAATCTTGGCTATACTGGGTCGGATGACCATGCCCGACAATTTAGGCGGGCAAAATCTTAGTCCATGGACGTTGTTTAACCAGCGGGTTGCTAAACCTCACGCGGAATCAGGAAACGGAATAACATCTACCATCATTTCGTTACTACGCGCCTTACCATAGCGTTCGTTTTATTCTTTTTTTTTTTTTTGCATCTAGTTTTATAGTGAAATATTCGCGCTCACGGAGGCGCCGGTCGGATCGGACTTCTATGAAGCGAATCGTTACCCTATTTAGCTATTTACATCGCATTACAATACAGATGGCTTACACATTATCGAGGCCCGGTCTAGGTAAGTATGTAGTGGAATAGTGGAGGTAGGTAGGGAATAGAAACTCTGAGCTTAAATAAAGCCTTACTATTCTACTCATAGCGAGCTAGTTGGCAGGGCAATACTCTAAGGTCGCGCATCAGGGTGCCGTTCAGAAGCATCACTTAACCGCGCGGCACGTGATAAAAATCTATACCTAATTCAGTTAGCTCTATACCTAATCAAGTTAGCCTTACTATACTTATACCTTAATAGAAAAAGGTTATTCCCTCTATAAGTAAGTCTAGCTAGT
>LUFD01002286.1:9413-37307 GCA_003025255.1 Cordyceps pruinosa | reverse complement strand
TGGCGGCGAGCCTGCGAGCCATCTGGGAACAGCCCGTCGTGACGTGCGGCCCGATGCGCTGCCGCGAGGTGCTGCTGCGCTTCTGGAGGTCGGGCCGGACGGAGTGGGAGGACTGCTTTGTCGAGCCGGTCCCGTGCTGAGCGAGTGAGGGACTTGGGAGCGGTATGGATTCTGCTCAGCGGACATTGAGACTGCTCGCTGTTGACTTCGGCTTACTGTATCGCCTGGATATGTCATTTCATGGATGATAGAATGCCGCCTTTCCTACATCTTCAGCAACTGCAGTTGGGGTGATCTATATCCAAGGCTTTTGGGAAAGTGGACATCAGTGCATACTACGCTGGGTTCGAAATACGATGCAATGTCTCATTGATTGGCGACGACTACTTCCGCAGCTAACGATCGGCCGAGCTTAAACCCTGTGGGAGAACTCCATACAACAACCGTAGCTCACAGCATCGACATCCCAAACGCCATCCTCACTTGCACGATGACTTGAGCTTGCGGTCGTAGCTCCTGTTGAGGAACTCGTTGCGCTTGCAGCACCGCGAATGCCCGCCCGTCGCCACGCGCAGTACACCCCCTGGTCCAGGTCGCAAACCCTGGTAGCAAGCCTGCAGCCTCTTGTTACCGGGCGGGCACTTGCCCGAGACGGCCTGCTCCCCGTTGGCGCAGCATAGCGGCGTGCCCTGGCCGAAGATGCCGCTATTCGTCGTGCACTGCGGCGTCGCCGCGGAGCAAATGGTCTTGCTGTCGGCGAGGGTGGCGGACCCAGGGGCGCATGCTCCGTTCAGGATCTTTTTCCCCGGGAGCGCAGTATGCCCATTTGTCGCCATTCTCTGTGCACTGGGACTTGTCGTCCTTGCAAACTGTGTTTCATGCATCCCACGGGGGCAACCAGCTGGAAAACCGCGGCGGTATTACATTGAGAGCATTTGACATGGTTCCACACTCATCAATGCGCTCGTGTCCTGATTCATGCTCTGCCAACCTGGCAACCCCGTCATGATGGAATGGTCCGAATTGCAGTCCACAAACAGACGCGCGTTGAACCAACCGCCAGAACCGCGGATGTAACAATAGCGTTGTGGTTGGGCCTTCATCATGCGTGCCCTGTCTACACGCAGAGAGTTGCATTGGAGGCTTACGCGTTCCCTGACGGGCATGGCAGTGCCCTTGTTTTGGACCTTTGGTTCGCCACAACTGTTCCGTGGCTCGTGAGTGTGATATAGCTGTTGCGATTCTAGAAGTCTTCTCCGGGAGGATATTTCCGTGGAATTTCCGTCAATTCTGGAGACAATGCTAGAGCCAACGCCTCAGGATGCTAGGGCCGCGGAGCCCCCAGCGCTCTTCCACCTGGTTCTATTGTCAGGGATCCAGGTTTTGCATATTGCACCTGAAACGCGGCCGCTAGATGGGGCGGAATTGGAAGGTGCGGAAGAGGACATGGTGTTGGTTAACTTAGTCTGAGGTTGAGAGAATAAAGATGCGCGTTTCTCAACGACTCCCGCCTGACGATTCAGGGGCATGGCGGGGCATGATCGTAGGGGAGAGCAAATAATAGGCCAATCAGAGCGCGTTGTACACCGCAAAGTGTAGTTGTAGTACTACAGAATCCCGAGCCAAACTACACAACGCGTTGTACAACGTGTTATGCGTACAATCTCGCCTGTGTATGTCGTAGCGTAAGTCACGTCACGACTTATATAGGACGGCCCAAAGAGAGGGAGACATGGTAACATAGCCCTCTTTGAACTTCGTTCAATCCTTGTTGCTTTTGTTAAGTGACGCGCCTAAAGCCGCCCTTCCGCTGTATCGCAAGTTCTCACTGCCTCGAGGCAAGTTTGGGTCGCCCTCGTCAACCTTGTCAATGTCGCTGTCCGACACGGTTCCAGTTTTCCAAACAGTGATTAATGGCGGAATGACTGTCAGAGAACGGAGATGACCTGACTGAATCCTACGTATCATCTCGAGGTCAACGGGCGCTGTTAGCCCTCCCTCGTTTCCTATCGTGTACAGAAGCTTTTTGGCGCCCTCTAAAGTCACAGCGTAACCTATGGCACAGACAGGATACCAAGAAGGAGCGATTACGCGAACGCGAGGTTTGTTCAGCGAGTCAGCTCCCCAGTATTCGAGCTCATTTAAATAGGCGTATGACATTCTAACCGTCATGTATTAGCAAATCGAACCCAAGGCAGCGGTGATCATGTAGTCTCTTCCATGACCAAAATTTTAATATGAGGCCAGTTACATTCAGTTGACTCACTCTGTTGAATTTGGTGCGTTGAGATCTTCGTAAATATGCGACGCCGGGCGTGACTCGGCATTATTATGCCAGCAGGTACCAAGGTATAATAAGTCCCAATGGAGTCCTAGAGGTACTTTAGTTCCATGTTTTTGCACACAATCTTTATTGAAGACGGATCCCGGAGTTTGTTAATAGGAAATAATATATACCGTATGGTGCATAGGCAGCCTCGTAACTCGTGGGCTGCTCTTTCCTCAACGTTCCCTTTCTCATTTGAAGGCTGAGATCCCGGAATATTTCGTGTACTCGAACATCCCAGTCGACGTCGTCCTCCAGAATAATAGCGGTTTGGATCTGTTGCTCAACCATTCGGCGCCAAACGTTGGCATGGCTTCGCCAGCAGCCCAATTGCTCTGGTCTTAGAGCCTGGCTCCCTTTCGGTTTTGCTTTTTCGTGAATAGTATCGCCATACACCTGTGGCACACGTATTAGTAGCACCAAACAATAAAAGCAAGCGAAACAAAATACCCCATCCTGGAGAATCAGTTGCACATTTGTCGATGTGGCTAGCATGGTCATGCTGTCTTGTCGATCCGGCCGGCTGTCAACGACAAGGTTAGCTACTTTGGTTTTGTGAAAATGAATTGCAGAATATGTGGTTCTGTACTGAGGCGGGCTGATGTAGAAAATTTTTTCGAAGCCGAGAGTGTCATTCTGTGCATGCTCGGACAAGTCGTTATAATACGTTTCGTGTTGGCCAGAGGCCGTGTTCGACGTCGCAAGTGTGTTTTGTCTGGATACCCAAAACCTAACACATATAAAAAGAACGATGAAAGTCCAGATGAGGGAAAATTTGGCTCGTCGCGACCGCAAGCTGAATTCCGTTTTTGCATGCATTTGGTAGTATTTGGTAGCGTATTAGCAGGGGGGTGTCTACTTACTAATGCACGGAAGTGTGTTGAAATGCCGTCTTATTCTGCGGATTGCTCGAAGTAGGGTTCATATGAAAAAGAAGACTGGCGCGTATGTTTGTCAGTGATAAAGTCAAGGCACTACAAGGAAGACTGTTACTGACAGGTGAAGCATGAAACCAGGGCTCGGCTGTACCAAGTTTAGGTATCTTAGCCAAGTGGATCTTTGACTTTCCGGCTCGAAAACACACTTTTAAGTACGCCGATCATGCGCCGTGTCCCATGACTCTTACAGCCTTTATCGCATGCTTAGCAGTATAGCCATTCTTGTCTCGAATTACGTCTCAAGGCATCTTGTAGGCACTCTAACAACTCTCACTCGATTCAAGTTACTGCGGCAGCAAACCACGCTTGATTCCATAGCCACGAACGCCAATGACATTACCACATCTACTTTATTAACCTAGGCTGCATAGAGAGAAAATGGGATATTAAGGCCCTAATAAGCAAGTGTATTTAAAGTACTAGCTTAACCCCCTTAGCGCTCTTTTTATGCAAATTCATATCTAACGAAGGCCTAAGGCAGGGGCTCAAGTATAAAACGAGAAATTCAAATCAATCGCGCCTAGGTGTCTTATATCACCTATACATCCTAACTTACGTCTAATTCGACGCCTCCTACGCTCTCTCTAGCGGCACTGGCTGTAGAGGTGCCTATAGAGTGTGTGTATAGGAGGAGTTTTTATGTAGTGGAAGCGGCTACCGGGCGCTCAGAAGCAGAGCGCACAGCTCTGGGCCATCAGAACCAAGTCCTTGTGGCTGCCGGCTGGTCGGCGGCTCAATATTAAAGGAAGAGTCACTCAACCGAGGTAGTAGAAAGCTTGAGAGTCGTCCGGAATTTTCTGGTTACAATGCGTAGAGCTGAAGTAACTAACAAAAAAGCTGGCTAATACTCTGCTATCGCCGCTGTCATCTCACTTTACTTGCGAAAAGTGCCAGGTACAACCTCGCGTCGTTCAGACTCTTCTGGGTTTTTCCAGTAGCGCCTGACCGCGTCCCAAGCCAGCGCTGCACTACCGACAGGGACAATTCCATCAGCTTCCATGTCTTCTGTGACTGTATAAACCCAAAACGCAGAACCTTCCCCCTCTTTAGTGAATGTATACTTCTGCCTCTCGTGGCGAATGATGTTGTTTATGATAGTCTGAACAGTAACTCCAGAAGCGACATTAAACGACACATGGTGTCTTGTGTTGTCCTTCATCTCGGTTGGCACAACAGACACCAGAATCTCACCGATCGTGCCGCTATCGTCTGCGGCGGGGCGCATCTCAAGTTCGACAGAACAATTGCCCTCATGTTCAACGTAATAACTGCCCTTATATTCAAGGGAAAATGCCCACTTGTTGAATGGCTTCACCCCATTTAGGCGGCCATTCGCTCCGTTTCCGTAGGCACAGAGGTGAATTTGAACCACTGGATCCTTCAAGTTATCCTCGGAGAAATCATACCCTATCCAATGGTTGTCCACGTTCTTGTCCATGTTCAAGAACAGTTTCTCACGAGAAGGTCAAGTGTTGTAGGCGAGCCTGGAATAGGGTCTGCTGACTGTTGGATGGTAGACAGAGCAGTTTGACGAAGATATCAATAATTTGCAAATATGAATGTTGCAGTTGTTTGAGGGCAGGAGGTGGGGGAAGCGATGGTATTTATACTTAGTATCAATACACACCCTTCCGTGCAATTATCGACGGCTTACGCTTGACACGATGGCGCTGTGCGTTCTACGGGTCAGGCCACCAGCACTGATTTTGTGACTGGCGCCTAAAACAGGCAAGTGTAGCGCGGATTCACAAGGTATGAGTAGTGAAGCACAAAGTCCATTACCAACCAGTCCACTGGTGTGACCCTGGGCAAAGCGTCCCGGGCTGATTGACGGACAACTGAGTGCTGGTAGAACAAGGGGCATGCGGAGCGGCATCAAATGACTTGACAGTGACAATAGACGTGTCTGCAGAATTGTCTTTGTATGCTGTCCTCACTCTGTACAAGGTAGCACATACACAGCTGTCGATGGTCCGACGACGGCCAGCCAACATGTGCCGGCCGCGCACGCCTGATACGCCCACCACAAGGAAAGCCCGTTTTGCGCCGTTGCCTTCATTACAGCTGCTTCATGACTTTGAGCCCTGCCGTAGCCCATAATGACTGGTTTGTGCTGCCTTGTCTACCCTTCTCAGGCGCAGTTGCAGCTGGCGCCCAGTATCAGGGCCGAATGCATCTTTGACCTCATTGGCAACAAAGGGTCGAGGATAAAATTGAGACTCGTTGTGAAGCATACCATTCGAGGAAGCAACTTCCGATTGTATGTGAGGTGTCTACGTAGTACGAAGCGTATCAGTTGTACGTCGTGTGTAGCGGTTGTACAATGCCTTGGCAGGAGACTGCACAGGGCGACCGCGGAAAGTTGCACCGCATTATCAGGTCTGGGGCGAAGCTTTTTCAGCAAGTGCCTACTGTTTCTTAAAGTTTGTGTGATGTCTGACAAGCAGGCTGGCCCCTTACTCAAAGGCAAAGTAGGTAAGGTTTACACTCAGCACCAGTAACCAGCGGCGTTAGGTACCAGCGAGTTATTTACTTCGAGCGTTGCATCTCTTCCTTTACAGTCAACTGAAACATCTCATTATTAGAAAAGCAAATAAAAAAGCAAATAAAAAAGCAAATAAAAATAAAAATTAAATTAAAAATAAAAATAAAAATAAAAACGCCGCAGCCTGCTAAGTTCTTGGATGAGGTTAGCTATGAGACCATCTTTGCGCGCATGGCATGCCGGACCAGGATGTCCCGCGGGCTGGCATTGCAATTCTACCTGGAGCTGAAAAAAAAGAGAGGATACAACTACAGCTTTTGATAGCTTTTCTCTGTTTCACTCTTGCTAAGATAGAGCGAACTGAGTATAGTAGCTGGCTAAGGTTAGCGGAGCTGTGGTCCCCTCAAAGCTTTCGAGGCCGGGTATCACGGCGGCGTGCGCCTTCTGGTACGAGCAGTAGCCGGTGCAGCAGAACACGAACCTCGCGCTGTGCAACATCTCCGCGCCGTTGCAGCGGACCGTCAGCCGCCAGACGCCGGGGTCCTCGCGCCACTCGAGGCGGGTCACGCGGTGCGACAGGCGGACGCTCTCGGTGACGCCGGCGGCGGCGGCGGCGGCGCTCTCGAGGTACGCGAGGATCTGCGGTGCGATCTTGTTCTCGTGCGGCCATGGGTGCCACTTGAAGCCAAAGTTGGTCATAATCGAGTCGCAGCGGAACCCGGGGTACTTGAAGAAGCTCCAAGTGCCGCCGATGACGGGGCGGTCTTCGAGAATGGTGAACTTGCGATGGGGAAGCTGTTCCTGGAGGACATGAGCCGTGTGAATGCCGGACAGGCCAGCGCCCAGGATGACAATGTCATGGTGCTCAGTGATGTCCCCCATGATGCAGGTGTATAATAAGAAAAAGATGGATAGTATGGTTTATACGAGAATAGCGCTTTATACAGATGCTGGACAAAGCGCGGCAGGCAGACGACTTTATTTAAGAGCCACGGCCTCTATAGACATCTGGGAAAGACCGACCGATCAGTCTGCTAACCACCGGCTAGGGCTTTGTCAAATCTACTCATCTTGCCGGGGCACCGTGGGGAAAGCCGGATCTTCTAGGCGGGTAGAGGCACGGCGACTTGGTAACCGAAACTTGTCGCGGTCACTTGCGTGATCAGGAAAGGAACCTGGTCAAAATACCGCGGAGATTCCGAAACTGTTTTGTTTTCAATCAATATTAAATATCTTCGCCCTTTTATTTTATCTTGCCTATTACACCATTTTCATAATACCCGCCCAAGCAGAGAGGCTCAATACCTTTCGGGGTCTCCATGCCGCGGTTGATGTCGGCCTGCTCCGTTGAATTTGCCTAATTAGGCGATGGCATCCGGCTTTTTTAATTCCCGTATCCGGACCACGACACATCGCGCTCGGCAACAGGGTCACCGAGCCGTCCGTCTGCCGCGAATATTGTTGTTACAATGACCTCGGGTCTCGAATTTGGCTTGTACAGCGATGGAGAGTTTGTGGACGCAGCATGACCGGGTAAGCAATCATGCTTGTAGGGCAGGGGTTGCTCTGGGCCTGGGGCCATCCAAGCCGCGGCCCCGGAATTATCACCCCGTGCCATGCGCCGTTTTAATAGCAGTAAATTGAGTGGAAGCGGCTAGGCCAAGATCCGAATAGCGGCCAACCGCGTGAACTTCGACAGAGGTTGTTGGCTCGCGCCCCTCAACAGCTTCATAGTCAACATGGTAGAATTTGACAAGTCATCATCCATATTTATTACGGGGTAATAGTATATACTTGGCCCTCGAAGGGCTGTAGCATCTGTGCCTCGCCCTTGCCTTCATGCGTTGACAAGATGCGCGTGAGCTGGACCGCTTCCTGCTCCGGGAGACCGAGGTCCGCAGCTGGCGGCACCGTCCACGTCTGTGGCTCCTTGGTAAAGTTGAGCACGACGAGCGCGCGCTGCGAGCCTCCCTGCGCCTCCTTAAGGAACACGAACGTGTCCTTGTTGTCCTCCTGCAAGCCCCTGTAGTCGCCATACACCAAGACGTCGGCGTGCTCTTTGCGGAACGCCAGCATCCTGCGCCAGAAGGCGAGCACGCTGCCAGGGTCGTCGAGCTGCGCCGCGACGTTGATCTCACCCGCGAGCGGATGCGCCTTCATCCACGGCTCGGCGACGTCTCGGCCGGCATTGATGGCGGGCTCCGAGAAGCCGCCGTACTTGGCCGCGCCGTCCCAGGCCATGGGCACGCGGGCGTGGTCGCGCGCAAGGTGCTGCATGGCGCTGAACGCGCGGTCCAGCTCCGTCTTGTTGTCGGCGCCGTAGCGCTCCTGGACCATCTTGTAGTACAACGAGCTGTCGATGTCGAGGTAGTTCTCGGGCGGGTAGCTGTCCTTGGGGGTGTTGACGCAGCCGATTTCCTGGCCTTGGTACACGTACTGCGTGCCGCTGAGGCAGGACTGCATGAGCGCCAGAAGCTTGGCGCCGGCGGCGCGGAACGCGGGACTGTCGTCGGTGAAGCGCGACACGCAGCGGGCCTGGTCGTGGTTCTCGATGAAAGCCGTGGTCCATGCGTCGGTGCCGCGGATGATGCTCTGCGTGCGCTCCACGGCGGCCTTGACGTCTGGCAGCGTCCAGTTGCGCGGGGTGGTCTCGAACTTGTGCGTCTTGCCGAAGCCGACGTCGACCAGATCAAACTGGAAGACCATGTCGAGCTGCTTCTCCTTGGCGCTGACGTACTTGACGACCTTGGCCATGTCGGGCGTGCAGGGCAGCTCGCCGACGGTGATGGCGCCGTAGCGGGCGAGGATGGCGTTCATCTCGGACAGGAACTCGTGCATGCGCGGCCCGTTGCAGTAGACGGAGCCGGCTGGCTGGAAGGGCGCGGCGGGGTCGGTGACGGGCGCGTCCGGGAAGTCCTGGTGCTTGCTGTACATGTTGACCGTGTCGACGCGGAAGCCGTCGACGCCGCGGTCGAGCCAGAACTCCATGGCCGAGGCGTAGATGGCGCGGCGCGCGACGGGGTTCTCCCAGTTGAGGTCGGGCTGCTCCGTGGCGAAGAGGTGGAGGTAGTACTCCTGCGTGGCCTCGTCCCACTCCCAGGCACTGCCGCCGCCGAAGTTGCCGCGCCAGTTGTTGGGCGGCAGGCGCTCGCCGGTGGCAGAGTACTTGGCGGGCTTCCAGATGTACCAGTCGCGCTTAGGGCTGTCCTTGCTGGCGCGCGACTCTTTGAACCAGGCGTGCTGGTCGGAGGTGTGGTTGATGACGAGATCTAGCATGATGCGCATGCCACGGGCGTGCGTCTCACGGATGAGAGTCTCCATGTCCTGTACGGTGCCGTAGGGGCGGTACACGTCCTCGTAGTTGGCAATGTCGTAGCCCATGTCGACTTGCGGGCTGTCGTACATGGGGCACACCCAGATGGCGTCGACGCCGAGGCTGGCGATGTAGTCGAGCTTGGATGTGATGCCGGGGATGTCGCCAATGCCATCTCCATTGGAGTCGCAGAAGGAGGCAGGGTAGATCTGGTAGATGGCGGCCTGCTTCCACCACTTCTTCTCGCGACCGATGACGGTCATGTTGGCGGCTGAGATGCAAAGGAAAGAAACGGGTATCGGGTGCACAGTACAGAACGGCGTCAAATACAGAAGATGAGAAAACGAGAGAAACCAAGGGCAGGGGATGGTGTATGGTTCAACTTTTGTCCAGCGACGGGCGACGGCTTAAATCTTGGAGAGTCGTGGGTCGCAGTGGAGTGGACAGCGTAGGCGGTGCAACATGTCTCATCACAAAAAGCAATCGCCGGACCGGGAGAGGAGACTGCAACCCCAGGCTTCCCGGATTCGAAGGCATGTTGAGAGTTTGTCGGTCCGAGAGGCAGCTGACGCGAGGCTGGCGTGTAGGCACTGGTGACGGGGACGCGGGGACGGGCTGAGCGCCTCACCTGCGTTTGAATCGCGCCATGATTAAATACTGGGATGTTAGATCAGCCACGCTACGTACTAGCAGATTTCCGGGGTACTTACAGATGATACAACGCGGGAGCCAGTTGGCGCGATGAGGCTTGCGGAGAAGAAGGAGAAGGAAAAGTGATGGTCCGTTTGGTGATTGGATAAGTGTCGGACCGACAATTCCGGAGTAGTTGTCGGACCGACAAAGTTCTCCCAGCCAGATTTTGCCAACCCCCCCCCTCTTACCCTCTACTCAATCATCAGCCCTTCCTCTTTTCTGCCATCCGCTACCCTCCACACCATCATCACTGATCAGCCTCTAGCCCGGTAATGGCGTCTCCGCTTCCCCAGCCAAGCCCCCGGATTGCCAAGTTGCCATGGCCTCTTCCTAGCCATGGGGTTCCTGAACGAAATCATCCAGCTTCGACGCCAACCTGCTGCTTTCACAAGCGATCTTGCTACCGACGCCATGGTGGCGGCAAACAGGGGCAGCAGCCACCGTATCAGCCATCGCGAACAAAGAATTCCGCAGGCAAAGCGGAGGCAATTTCCGACAGAATCGGCCCGTTTTGATTACTGCAGCGGTTGCTGGGATGTGAGATGCTCGCTACACCCGAGCCTTGTCCTGGCTTGCCGTCTTGCGGGTGCACCATCTTCCATCGTCATCGATCTATTTTGCTTTAGACGTCCGACATGCAGCGGCAATCATGACGGCCGAATTTTCGTTCCAGTAGAGGCTTGATCAAATTTGGGCTTTCTTTGTCGAGTACAGAAAAGGCTTTCCGCCACCCAGCCCCTGCCGATGATCCACCAACTGGCCGAATGCCCGAGCGGATCACTATGCGTGGCGTTCGCAATTGCCCGAGACAAATCCCTGCGCTGGCGAATGTTGAGACGAGCATGCAGAGCACGGCACGCCGCCGGCAAAGGACTTTCCAAGTCATCAATCCCCCGCGACCCCATGGGGAACCTGTGGGCAGCCCCAGGCTCGACGCACGCGACAGCTTGGTTGCGACAGTCTGCCAACTACTGTCCGTCAAAGCATTGTCATGGGCCAACTCAGCATTCCATTCGGTGTCGGCCCGAGGGGATGATGGCGTCAATGCCTCCCAGTTCAGTTAGCCACCAAAGACGTGCGGTACCAATTGCCTGAGTCGCCATGGCAGAACCCCTCCTCTCCCTCCACCGGCATGGCCGTAATAATGATCCAACTTGGCGGCAATTGACCCTCATCCGAAGGGAGCGCACACACCAATCCGGTTTAGCCACTCGACAACCTTGGATGGCTGACTAGCGGCGCCAGTGCGGTGGCCCAGAACGACGCCGACAGGGGTGACCCATCGACAGGCGATGGGGTCTCCTGTTTCCTGGGACAAAGGCCTCAGAATCCCATCTCGTCTCTCTTGATACCTCAAAAAATGCAATAAGTATAAAGAGGGCCTCCCTGCACCCAGTTTTTCTGCGGGACGATAACCTTGTTTCCCCAGACGCGCAGCCTGCCATGAGTCAATAGCCGGTTCTGATCTCTGGGCATTTCTCCTCCACTTCTCTCAATATCATTTGTTCTCTTCTACTTTGACAACTACATCCCACCCTTTGCAGTCATGAGCTCTCCTAGCGAAAAGGAAGCCATCGCCGGCGAGGTCACGACCGCCGCGGTCATCCCCTCTGTCGATGCCTCCCATGCTCTCGAGGCTGCGGCCGCCACCGAGGCCGAGCACAAGCTGGGCCTTTTGAAATCGCTCAAGCTGTACAGAAAGGCCTGTATGTGGTCCATCTTTTTCTCGACATGTATTGTCATGGAGGGCTTTGATTTGACCATCATCAACGGTCTCTACGTCTACCCTGCCTTTGCCGAAAAGTTTGGCGAGCCGTCCGACGAGGGCTACCAGTTGACAGCCGCATGGCAGTCGGGCCTCTCCAACGCTGCTCTCTGTGGCCAAATTCTCGGACTATTTGTGGCTGGTATCATCGCTGACCGCTTTGGCTACCGCAAAACTCTGGTTGGCGCCCTATTCCTCTGCATCTGCTTCATCTTCATCATCTTCTTTGCCGAGTCCCTCCCCCAGCTCCTAGCTGGCGAACTCCTGATTGGTTTTCCTTGGGGGGTTTTCCAAACTCTTACCACGACCTACGCTTCCGAAGTCTGCCCTACTCATCTCCGTGCATACCTCACCACCTACGTCAACCTCTGCTGGGTCATGGGCCAGTTTATCGCCTCTGGTGTCCTCCGCGGCATGATTCCTCTGAACAACAAATGGGGCTACAAGATCCCCTTTGCCCTGCAGTGGACGTGGCCGCTGCCTCTTATGATTGGCATCTATCTCGCACCGGAGTCACCATGGTGGCTGGTCCGCAAAAACCGACTCGACGATGCTAGAAGATCGCTGCAACGGCTCACGACCCGCAACAGCGGCGTTGAATTCCGCCCCGACGAGACCATCTCCATGATGATCCACACAAACGAGATGGAAAGGAAAATCCAAGAAGGTACCTCCTACTTTGATCTGTTCAAGGGCGTCAACCGCCGCCGCACGGAGATTGTTGCCTGCGTGTGGGTGATCCAGACAATGTGCGGCTCTTCCTTCATGGGCTACTCGACCATGTTCTACCGTCAAGCCGGTCTCGCCACCGAAAACGCGTTTAGCATGTCTCTTGCCCAGTATTCCCTTGGCTTCATCGGCACCCTCTTCTCGTGGTTCCTCATGACGCGTTTCGGCCGCCGCTCTCTGTACCTCTACGGGCAGTGCATTCTCTTCATCCTGCTCGTCGGTATTGGCGGTGCCGCGTTTGCGGGCCGCGACAACATCCCCGCACAGTGGGCTATTGGCTCCCTGCTCCTTGTCTACACCTTCTTTTACGACTGCACTGTCGGCCCCGTCTGCTACTCCCTCGTCTCCGAGATGAGCTCGACCCGGCTGCGCACCAAGTCGGTCGTCTTTGCGCGCAACATGTACAACATTGCCGGTATCTCCACCAACATTCTCACACCGCGCATGCTCAACCCGACCGCGTGGGACTGGGGTGCCAAGTCAGGGTTCTTCTTTGCCGGAACCTGTGGCCTGTGCATCATCTGGACCTACTTCCGCCTGCCCGAGCCCAAGGGCCGCACCTTTGGTGAACTCGATGTGCTCTTTCACCGCGGTGTGCCGGCACGCAAGTTTAGCGCGGCGGTTGTTGAACCCGCGGAGATTTATGGTCTCGAGACGGAAGATCGCGATGCTTTCGCCGAGAAGGCGGAAGCGAAGGCCGAGTTTATCGAGCGCGCGAAATAAGAGGAGCTACGTACCGCATTCCCATCTGTAGAGGACTCGTCACGCTTTTCTTCTTCATTTCTGCCGCAATGTTTCAGTTAGAGCGATAGCGCATTTTGATTCGACAATACGCATTATGATTCCATTCATGACATGAATCTAGAGCCGCGACAAGCGGTCGCGTGAACAGCCACATCCCTAAAGGGGAAACACCTCCAGTGACCAGCCACATGTGGCAGGCCATGTTGTGCCTTTGTCTACTGCGCCATTACGACTACTCCGCTCACCGACGCTTTGCTTCTTCTCATTTCCTATTGGCGCCGTCTCGCATTTACGCTTAAAAGAGGCTTGCAGGCACTAGCCCACTTCCAGCTCACAACGCCGTGCATCTAGCCACGACGGCCCCAGCCTTGCAGGCGCGAACAGGGGTTCTTTTCTCCATCACGTCCCGGAAAGAGCCCTTTAAAGGCGCTGGAGATGCCAGGGGCGGACCGGGGGTAGATCCGCTGCGGCTGAGCTTGGCAACGGGCAAGGGTTTCTTCCAGCCAGTCAGGTCTTTGCCGATATCCAGAAGAAGCCGTCGGGACTGCCCAAGGCTAACACGAGCATGCTGATCGCCGGGGCTGAAATGCGGATGATAATAAGAGTAGGTTTAGAGTGGGAGGAGTAGAAAATGGTGAGGATTGCGAGGGCTTGGGGGTGGTATTCTATATGTATGTACGAAAAGAGGCTGCAGCAGCGCGCACCACCTCTCGATAACATCACCAAGACGACCCGCCCTTCCACCATGCACTCTCCCGCACTCACCGCTGCTGCCCTTGCTATTGCTGCCACCGTCCGCGCCCAGCAGTGCGACTACGGAGCCAGCCACACCTGCATCAACCCAAAGGCCAGCGCCTCCGTGGCCCTGCCCATCCCGACGCTCTTCCCCGCATCCGCGCCGCCCTCCTTCGTCTTCGCCGTCGACGACCTCGCCCACGCCGGCATCATCGCCATCACCGCCGCCAACAAGGACGTGACCGTGCCGGCCGCGTCCGCCAACGGGCCCATGCAGGCCGTGTCCTGGTGGCTGGACTTCCGCAACGGCACCGCCAACGTCACCGGCAGCCAGGAGCGCGCGTACACGGCGTGGGCGCTGGAGTCCAACGCCACGGGCGACGTCGGCGGCGCGGACGGCGGCTGCGCGGGCCTGCTGGGCGCGGAGTGCGTCGCGGACCTCACGACGCTCTTCACGGACAGGAACACCCTGCAGATCGGCGCGTCGACGGCCGCCGGCGCGCTGATGAAGTTCTTCGCCACGCCGCCAAAGAACATCCGCTGCCCGAGCATCCTCTGGGGCGACGGCTCCGGGCGGGACCTGGCGCTGTACGGCACCTCGGACACGCGCCCGCTCGTGTGCAACTGTACGTTCTTCCCCGCTGTCCGAAAACGCAAGAACACGCCCGCAGCGCACTGCTAACATCCCCTGCTCCTTCTTTGCAAAAAAACAGCGGAAGACATCGCGCGCGTCTCGGACAAGTACCTGCTCGGCAAGGCGCCCGCGCCGGGCAACGCGTCGCGCACGCACGGCCGCACCGCGATGCGCTTCCGCTCGCGCGAGGCGCAGGAGAAGCTGGCTGTCGTCGCGTTCGCGCTCGGCTACCCGGCGGGCGGTCCCGGGGAGCGCGGGGAGAACACGCTCAGCATGGCGTGTCTGCGCATTGGCAAGGCGGACAAGAGCGGCGGCGGCGGCGGCGGCGGGGATGCTGGTAAAGACGGCGCTGGGGGAAGGTTAGGACTGGGCGTGGCTACGTTGGTGGTTGCGGTGATGATGCTGGTCACTGCAGTGTAAGACTGGTGGCGATGAGGCTAGGCGAGAGAGCAGTAGAGCGAAGCATTTACAAGAATTAACTAAATGGGTAATGAGAAATATACAATCAAGATGTCATGGGTCTACCCAGGTAGGTCCGTAGACCTCCGCATCACACCCATCTAATACGCATCAGAACGCTTCACCCACTTTGGGGCGGCCACGAGCTCCACGGGCTGCCGCCCCGTGAGGACCGGCTGGCGCGCCGCCAGCTTGAGGCCGGGGACCTTGACGCCGGCCGCGTCGAGCGCCCACACGGCGAGCGAGACCCAGTTGTCGCCGCCGTGGTCGAGGACGCCCTCGGGCACGGGGAAGCTCGTCTGCGGGCCGAGGTAGCTGATGTACTTGCCGAACTGGAAGCCGTTGACGTAGAGGAAGGCGTGGAACGGCTTCGCGGCGGTCGCGTTGTCAAAGACGAACGACAGCGGGATGTCGTAGTCCCGCGCGGGCAGGTCCAGCGAGAACTTGGCGGTGTAGAACTGGATCCCCGCGCCGTCGTGCTGCGCAAAGGGCGACTCGTGGAAGAACTTGTCCGCCGGGGGGCTGGGCTGGTGGTAGCCCTGGCGCTCGGCGAAGAGCCCGCCCTCGTTGAGCGGCCCGCGGGCGTGGTCCCGGTAGTCCTCGCCGCCGAGGTTGCCCGTGAGCTTCCAGGAGACGTCGGTCTGGCGGCCGGCGCTGGTGTTCAGGCTGTAGGCGATGATGCCGCGGGGCCGCTTCATGTCCTCGTCGCCAATGACAAAGTCCTCGTTGAGGCCCATGTTGTCGACGACGACGGTCAGGACGTGGAGCGTGCCCGGGTCGAGCGCGGGGATGGCGTAGGTGGAGTTGGCGTCGTCGTTGTTGGCCTGCGCGAGGCTGGCGCCGACAAACTTGCCGTCGAGCCACACGCTGCTCGCAAAGGCGAGGCCGCCCATGGTGCGCAGGAACAGGCTGTTCTCGCTGCCGGTCGCGTTGAAGCGCCCCCGGAAGAGCATCGTGCCCGTGTTGTACCCGTAGTCGCCGCCGTAGAGGGACACGGGCGTGCTAAGTGGCCAGACGGAGTTGCGGGTGAAGTTCTGGGCGCGTGTCCACTGGGAGTCGTCGTAGCCAGGCTGCAGCTCCGGCAGGGAGTCCATGGACATCCAGTCCAGAGACTCCAGATGAGGTAGTTTGACATCAGGGAATTGGATGCTGGGCTTGGCAAGCCAGTTACCCAGCGTCGACTTGGTGAATTTGGTGCTCTTGCCGTTGATGGAGAGCTTGCTGACACCCTTGGGGGCCCCAATGACCTCAAACTCGGTCGTCTTGTTAAAGTCGGCCTGGATGTTGAGCGTTGATCCTGAAACATCGGCAGAGCGGACGAGGTACGGGCCATTGACGATAAATGCGTTAGGGTTCATCACCGAGTTGCCAAAGTTGCCGTTCTTGCCGCTGGGGAGGATCGGAGCCCAGTAGTTGTAGGCTAAGTTCCGGTCCAGAAGGTAAATAGTGAGGTCGTTGACCTGAACAACCTGTCTCGCGGTATCCACAGTCCAGCTGATGACAGTATTGACGGAGGAGGCGGAGGAAGAGACGGTGTTGCCCTCGATCTGAGTGACTTTGTGAGACTCTTGGAGGGCAAGTTCGTGGAATTCACCCAGACCGCCATATAGAACGAGGATAGTCTGGTCGCTAGCCTTTTGCCAGGTAAAGATTTCAGCCGTGCAGTAATGCATGGTGTGGTTGCCGACCGGGTAATCAGTGACGTGGATCTTCGTGTCACGTCCGGGAAGGGTAAGACTGCCACCTGTTTGGGGCACGGTGAGAGTCCCATTCGAGGTCGGCAGACGCAGCTTGTAAGAAGCAGAGGTAGTTAGTTGGTAGTCGGAGTGGCGCACCACATAATAGTCGCCAGTGCCGTTGGACAGCAGCGGAGTCACGGCAATGTTGGGGTTGTCAGTGTAGGCAGTAGTACTCAGAGAGCCAGGTGTAGTAAGCAGATAGCTGGGGGATGCTCGGTTGAAGTGTGCCTCGAGCTTGAGCTCCGAGTACTTTTCTCTGTCGATGTAACGATCCTCGCGGATGGCAGATCCGTAGTCGTATGAGGTGTATCCGCGGGAGTGGCCGAGGTTGCCCCAGTTGGTGCCACCGAAAATCATGTAGACACTGAGGATGCCGATACCGCCAGCAATGGTATCCTTGTTGAAGACGCGCTCGTACTCGTGGTTGGTAAGGGCAGCACACTTGTCATAGCCAACTCCTCCATACGGGTCGTAAGAGCCACCACCAAACTCGTTGATGAGGAACGGGGTGTTGGGGCTGTTTCTCATGTGCACCTCGTGATAGTCAACAGGTAAAGCATCGCTGCGCCAGTACGATGGGTTGGAGCAGTCGAAACCCAAAGGATACGCATCGTAGCCATATATGTCTACTTCACCAGTGCCGGTACCAGGCCTGTTGTGGCCGTCTTTGCTCGCGTCGTTGTTTACAATAGGTACCTCGATGCCATAGCGACGCGCCTGGTCAATGACTGCCTGCATGTACGCACCAACGGGGAACGGGACTCTGCCGTTGGACACACTGTACTCATTTTCGGCCTGGTAGAGGATGACTGGACCACCCTTTGTGATTTGGTATTTCGCAATGAGCGGCACCATGTTGCTCATATAGCTGCGGCTGGTCAGCTTCAGTGGATCATTCAATGGAGTCGCTGGGAACTCACTTTTCAGTTGCATTCAGGAAATCAGGAGAATCTGTTCGGAGCTGGCCGGCAAGACGCTGGAGACGTCCAGGGAAGCCACCGCCAGCGACTTCTGCATTGATGTACGGGCCAGGACGGGCGATGAGAAAGATGCCAGCCGTTTCCGCCGCCTTGAAGAAGGGATCCAGGTCAAAGATGCCCTCAGCGCGATATTCACCTTCTTTAGCTTCGAGAAGCGCCCAGTCAACGTAGAAGGAGACTGTATTGAAGCCCAGGGCTTTGATTTTCTGAAATACATCTAGCCAAAGGCTAGGCACGGGGAGTCTGAACGGGTGGGAACTCGCCAGAGTAAATCATGGCGCGCTCGCCGCGGATGAAGAGTGAGTGTGCATCCCAAGTAACGACATCTTGGTGAGAATCCCGCTTCTCAGCATCTGAGATGACTTTAAAGGGGCCAAACCGGTTGCCGCGGATGGCAGCCGCAACGGCGAGGGAGGACAGCGCAAGCTGCGAGACAAGCGTGGAGAGCTTCATGTTGGACGCCTCAAGATCAAAGAAACAAGAGCGCACCCAAGCCTGCTTGGACAAACAAGAAACAGAGGTCGCGACTCTGGTTATAAAGATATCTGTCGCTCCTGGAAAAACATTCAAAACTACAGGGGGCCGATGCAGGTTGGATCACGGGGATTAGTATCGGCGGGATAGCTCCGCCCGGGCACGTTGGAACCCATATTACGGAGATGCATTGTTTTTCTCCTTCCTATTACGGTGTAGAGATCTCAAAGGTCGCGCGGGAGCACGGGGTAGGGGCGCATGCCAGAAGACATTGCGGTAGAGTAGTACCGCCGAGGAAGCCAGGGTACGCGACTTTTTGACACGGTGAGCCACGGCCGTGCCGCCCTAGGGATGGGGAATCACCCCGCAGATTCGTGACGCCTGAGCGCGCGATTGGTCTTGGCCTTGACGAGGTGTCTTGGCCTTGACGAGGTACGGGCATATTTTCCCGTTTGGACGGGGTCCTTGATGCATCTCGGGGGGCGTAGACCAAGGCTGACTAGCATTTCTGCTGCGGGCGGTACCTGCGTCAGGAGACTATTGGCTGCAAGTTCTTTGCATGCCTCGCACTGCATAGTAAAGTTAAATGTTGGTCATGAGAGATTAGGATCCCCACTCCCACTGACACCCAGAGTTCCGAACGACATCAAAGACGGGAAAGCGGCATTCAAAGGGCAGGTGACGAGAGGTTGCAAATCCTAGCATCAAAGGACTAAAGTAATTTTGGAATCCTGAATCACGCGAGAGCTGCATCACGCGACGCGTTTTATTGCAGTGAATTAAACGGTCCGGTGATCCGTCTGCTGTGCTTCGGTTGCAATGACGCGTGTGGTTGAAGCCGGGCGCAGGAGGCGGGCGCAAGTAATGCCGACTTGAATTATCTGGAGGGAACTGCCGTGAAAGGGTATACTGGCGCATCCCCAACGAGAGATTTGGTCCTGTTGTGTCTCGACGATGCTGGCGTGGTGGCGTCTGGGGCGATCCAAGCCTCCCTTGCCCAGACGAAGCCAAGGCGCGCGCCGTCGACCGCACGGAATTTATCACGAAGTGGCCCAATGGCATGAACGACAAGGTTTCGATGTCGCAGCCTAAATGGTGGGTATTGCGATGGTTTTGGCGATAGACCAAACTGGTTATTACCGATAGCTGTTGCTTTCCAGGCGCGGTGTCGCAGTGTTGGGTTGGTTTCGCTCCGTGGTCGTTGATCTTCGCGTTCATCAGATGGAATGGTTCGCGTACCAAGACGGTCAGCGCGATGGTTCGTCCATTATTTCATCCGTAGGGCGGTGATTTCCACTGCACCGCCGTGGTCAGCCCTGAAACATTTCTTGCTTGAGTGTGCCTTGGAAAGTCAATTGCCGTGCGGCAACCCATCGGTAGCTGCCTCCAGAGATAAGAATCCCAAGTAGACGGCGCAAAAAATGGGTGAACAACAGACTACTCGATGAAGCTTGACTGCAAAGAGGAAGATGCTCTCCACTGCGGACTGCTACGATGAAGCTCATCCATCCCAACTCTTTTATCCCTCAGCAAACAGCCAAACGGCAAACGGCAAACGGCAAACGGCGACTCGCCAGCTGGGCACCCGCTCGCGGCCCGCTGAAACCCGCTGGCAGCTGTGAGCTCCACCTCTTCTAGAACTTAGCAGCTCTCGCTTCCTTATCGGCTATTAAGTAATCTCCAGGTAGCACTCAAGGTCCTGCAACCATTTTTCCTTGTTCGCATCATCAAGAAATTGAAACAAGAGGAAAAGGAAAAGGTCCCGCTGGGAATTCTCAAGCCTACATTGCCGCGTCCCCTAGAGTCTCCAAACCATCGAGGCTCGCCCCCCTCGCTGCCAACGCAATGCCGCACCACTAACCGCCCTCCTCGCTGCGGACAGCACGCACCCTCTCCATCACCCGCCGCCCAACCACGAACGCCACCAACAACCATCGACGCCACCAACGACAACGACCGTCTTCTACGCACTCTGCATCACCATCTCAACCAGCCGGACGCGCGCCAAATCGCTCGCAATGTCAACTCGCGTCATCCGCGCCTGTGACGGCTGCCGCGTCCGCAAGGTCCGCTGCAACGGCCAGATGCCCTGCTCCCAGTGCGCCCACCTCAACCTCACTTGCAAGTTTGCGCCGCCAGCCAAGCGCAAGCCAGGCGTGCGCGGGCGCCTCGTCGCGCAGCTTCGCAACAGCCAGGCGCAGCATCAGCAGCAGTCCCAGACCAATGGAGGCACCATCAACAGCAAGACTTCGCCGCTGGCGGGAGGAAGAGGAGCCGGAGGCTCCGTCACATCTTGCAGCCCGCCTAGCGATGCCTCCCCGCCCGCCGTCACCTCCATCGCCGGCATCGTCAACTCGGATCCCTACGCCGATGCCGCTTACACTGGCGGCGGCGGCGGCGCCTCCTCTTTGCCTGCCACGCCCTCGTCTCTCAACGCCCCCTGCAGCGGCGCTTGGCAGCACCACACTGTCCAGTACTTCCTCGGCTACCTCGCGCTCTACGAAGACCAGATCTACCCCGTCAATCCGGTCCTAACATGTGACGAGATGCGCGCGGCGGTCCGCAACATGGATGTCAGCCTACAGGACCGCGCCCTCGTCTATGCCTTCGCCGCCGTCACCATCAACCTCACTCAGACGCTCCTCACCACAGCCACTGACACCCTCACCGAGATCGCCACGCTCATGAACCTCAGCATCCAGGTCCACCGCCAGGCCGAAACTCTCCGCGACAACCCTACCGCCTGGACGAGCTCCGACGCGGGGCCCTCGGCCGCCAGCGTCAAGTTTGGCGTGCTCCCCGTCAGCTTCAAGCGCATCATGACGTGCGTCTTCCTCGAGATCTGCATGATGGCGTTCAAACGCTGGGACCGCAGCCTCTTGCTGCTCCGCGAGGCCATCACCATGATCCAGATCCTCAACGTCCACCAATACGACGTGATACCCTTTGATGGGCTGCAGATTGACGACTTTGACGACGCCGCGGCCCTGGATGGCGGCAGCAGCCGCCCCGCCAGCTACCTCAACCCCGCCGACGCCACGATCCACGCCGGCATGTGCCCGCGCGACGTCTTCCGGCTGCGCCGCGTCTACTGGGAGGTGTACATCCACGAGCGCTTCCTCTCGACCGTGACGGGCTTCCCCTGCATGCAGCTCGCGCTCGCCGCGGTGCCGCTCCACGACCCATCCATCCCGCCGCACGTCGACCTCGGCTTCAACCGCCTCGTCAACCTGTTCCGCGTGCTCGACGGGCCGTTCCTCGCGCACTGGACCGCCCACAAGGACCCGACGCTGTCCGCGCCCGCCATGACAGCGCACTGGGTCGAGAGCAAGCAGGCCGAGCTCGACCGCGACGAAGACGGCGCGGCCGCCGCTGAGCAGCGTCTCGCGCGCCGCCTCGCCAGCCCCGGCACCGTCGCCGCTGGCACCGTCACCCGCGCCCGCTTCACCGAGGTCCAGCACGTCGACCTCTTCGTCACCCGCGTCTGGCTGCGCACCCTCGTCTGGCAGTTCGCCCTGCACCACGGGCTGCTGCGCTCCGCGCCCCCGCGCGACACCCACGAGGGCCTCTCCCTGCACTTCCCCGCCCACCGCCTCTCCGCCCAGCTCCGCGCCCTCGTCGCCCGCCTCGGCAACGTCTCCAGCGTCGTCACCCACGGCTCCGGCATCCTCCACAAGCTCTTCGAGATCACCTCCACCGTCGCCGACGTCCTCGCCCTGCCCCTCGGCCCCGGCCAGACCGAGGAGGAGGCCCGCGCCCGCCTCCAGGACTTTGCCTTCCTCGTCCGCTTCCTCTTCCGCTTCGAGCGCATTGAGAAGTCCCAGCGCGACTACCTCCGCGAGAAACTCAGCGTCCTCGGCCGCCAGTACACCGTCGTCGACTTTGCAGGCCTCGCGGGAGAGAGCCCCAATGCGTGACGCCGAGCCACAGTCCGCGCAGGGTCTGTGTACGGCGCGAAGTTGTCCAACTTCATGAAAATTATGGGTAATGAAATTTGATGGGAAATGTGCATGGGGTGTGGGAATATTAGCATGGCACGTTTCAACTTCCTTTTTTTTTTATATCATGGCATGTTTGGCGCTGGTGGTGTTTGCTGCCGGGACCAACCCCGGCTTTTGAGGCATTAGGTTTCTTGAACGGAGCCTATGTAAATGTATTGGTGCATCTTGATAGTATAGCAGCAATTATTGGAGGGACCATCGACAATTTTCACAGCTTGAAGACTGCGGCCTGAGTCATATTGATGCATTTCAAAGAAGTATACATAAAATATAATGATAGTTAATAAAGCTAGGCCTTGCCTTACCCCAGGCTAGGTTCAGAAGCCAATCCCGTCGACAGCTTCTTACGAAAGAAAGAGCCGCAATACTTTGGGCATTGCGGACATTGGCGCAAGCAGACGCCTTGTTGCAGAAAAGCGCTGTGCTTGAACCCCGAGAGCCATACCTTCCGACGCGCCAGCCGTGTTGAACGGGGTGGCTCATTGAGCAAGGCACGTAATCACACGAAGAACACGTCTAGTCCGTCATGATCTTGGTCAGGAGCATTGTCGTGGCGGCAAAGATGACGGGCAGGACGCTGACAATCTCTCCGAGGCCGGCGTAGGCGGGCGGGATGCGGACCTTGACCAGGGCGCCCGAGGCGAGCAGGATGGCGAGCACGTTGTAGACGGCGGACCAGGCAAAGTTGAACACCATGCGGCGGAAGCTGACACGGCTGACCTCGATGACGAAGGGGATGCCCTCGAGACCCTTGAGAAGGACAACATCGGCGGCACCGCGAGTGACCTCACTGGCGGAGAAAGCACTGGCGATCTGGACGCCGACGTTGGCTTGCGTAACGGCCACCGCGTCGTTTGTGCCGTCTCCGACAAACATGACATTCTTGCCTTGTTCCATGAGAGCGGCAACGTAATCGCGCTTCTCGGAGGGGGTGCGCTGTGCGGCCACGTTGGAAATGCCGACCTGGCTGGCAACTGCCTCGACTGCCTGTTGTAGGTCGCCTGAGACGATGTGGACGGCGATGCCGCGACGAGTAAGCTTCTGAATGACACTGGACGACTCAGCACGGAGACGAGTGCGCAAGCCGTAGGCCGCAATAGGCTTAGAGTTGCGCGTGATCACGAGAAGAGTCAGGCCTTGGCTCTTGAGAGACTTGACAACAGGATCAGTGTCGGTCCCAGTCCACTTGGGGTTGCCAGCGCGGATGACGTTGCCCTCGAAGACAGCCTCAACACCAGCACCGGGGATCACATGAATGTCGGTAGCAGTAATGGCGCTGACAGCACGGTTCTCGAGATACTTGGCTACACCAAGGGAGACGGGGTGGTTATTGCCAGCAACAAGGGGTTTGGTAATAGCGGTAGCGAGCGCTTCATCACCCTCGAAGAATTCAGTGGCCATAACGTCGAGATCAGTCTCAGTAATGGTGCCAGTCTTGTCAAAGACCACATCAGTAACTTTGCGAGCGCGTTCTGTACATTCGGCCGACTTAATAATGACACCATTGCGAGCGGCAATGCCACCAGCAACGACCAAAACCATGGGAACGGCTAGACCAAGAGCGCAGGGGCAAGAAACAGCTAGGGTGGCGACAGCGTAGGTAATAGCGTTGGAAACTGTTTGACCGCCATTGTAGTTGCGGACCTTGAGGCCAACCACGGCCCAAACGACAATAACAATGACGGCAACCGTAGTGACAACAGGTACAAACCAGCTTGCAACACGGTCTGCGGCATCCTGCAGGGGAGGTTTGGAGTTGGCGGCGTCTTCGACAAGCTGCGCAATATCGGTGACAGTGTTTTTGCCAGGGAGACGAGTCAGGCGAGCAACAATGGTACCAGTCCCATTGACGGTACCGGCAATGACCTCATCTCCTTCTTTCTTGAACACCGGGACACTTTCACCAGTCAACATGGACTCGTCCACGTCGCTAGACCCTGTAATGACGACGCCGTCGGTAGGGGCCGCGGTGTGGGGAGCGACCTTGAACTTGTCGCCATACTGGAGAAGCCTTGCATCGACATCCTTGTCTCGGCCATCCTCAACGATGACGGCAGAGCTGGCCTGAAGCGAACGAAGAGAAACAGCCTGAACTGCGCGGACGCGGGCAAAGGCGGCGACCAAGCGGCCGAGAATAACCAGGGTAATGAGCAGGGTGCTGGTTTCAAAGAACTCGGCGGTCTCAAGCGGCTTGTCTGCCATGCGAAACCCAAAAGCAACAACAGAGTAGAGGTACGCAGCAGTAATGCTGATGACAACCAGCATGTCCATTTCCACAACGCCATTATAGATAAGTGAAGAGAGGGCAGGGCGGTAGAAATCAGGTATGGCAATCATTTGGACGACTGTAGCCAGACAGAGGGATATGATGGCTTTGGTTGGCTCTTGGACGACGTTCTCGCCCCAGGCCATGATCAAGACGGGGAGTGTAAAAGCGGCTGCAAGAATGGTCTTGATGAGCTGATCGTACAGCCTCTTTCGACCACTAGACACCGAAGGATCATCTCGCGGAGGTGCGAGACCCTCAATACCAGACGGGAGTCTTGAATAAAGCTGGCGTGCACCTATTATGGTAGGATCGTAGTGGATTCGAACAGTCTTCTTATTCAGGAGTGACGCATCGGTGACACCAGGAATGTCGAGGTCCAGTAGGCCCTTAGCCACTGAACCTGCGGCAAGAATGTCAAGCGCTTGGTCATCGCTGGAAAGCTTGGTGCATTTGAATCCCGTGGAACGCTCGGCAGCCCTGATTACCTCGTCGGGGGTCATGATGGAAGTATCGAGACTGCATTCTGCCTGTCCCATGACAAAGTTGACGCGCACGTGGGAAACACCGGGGATGCCTCGGAGGCCCTTGTCCATCTTGTTCCCACAGCCCGAGCATGTCATGCCCTCGACATGAAGCGAGAGATGTTCGAGCCCATCAGCTTTTTCAAGGTCATCAAAGTTAACAATTCGAGTGCTGGGTGCCGACTTTTCGTTTTTGTTAGCGTGCTCGACGTTATCTCCGCCGCAGCAGGAGTCCCTGTCTTCCACATCCCCACAACAAGAGTCCTTGTCGGACGCAAGACGGACAGGCTGTTTCTTATTACGTCGCTTCAATCCGTGGTGATGGTGGTGAGTTGCCTGGTAGGCGTGGGCGGAGGTGAAGGAGGTAGCGGTGGCAGTAGATCGCTTGCGCATAGGTTTCTTCTTCTGGGGATGAGTGCTGCAGCATGTCTTGCCCCAACCACGCTCGAGTACGCTGCGGCAAATGCAACGGGCAGACTCGAGGTAAGCCGTGTACTGGTCGAAGGCTTTGGCGAGGTGGTCGCTGCAGGCAGCAGCAGGGTGGCGGCCAGAAGCATCATGGTTGTGGCGGTGGACAAGGTGAGCTGCTGCATGTAAGTGGTGGATCCGAAAAAGGTCGTTGGGCATGCTGTCAGGGGGAAATACATACCATCGGGAATTTCTCCTTCGCTTTCGCAAGCTTTCTCACACTCAATGGCAGCAGCAGCGATGATGCACTTTTCTGTTCTATTGTGTCAGCCTCATGTCGCACCAGCGCTATATAGGACGGAGCTGAGTCGGGGTGGCGAACCGTCGCACTGCTCGTCGTTGGTGTCACAGCAAGCCAGCGTTGTAGAGCTGCAGTCATCGTCGGTGTCGCAGCACTCGTCGTCGTCGCAAACCTCACCCTTGGTGGCACAATCAGCTTCGTCGACACAGTGGGCATGCTCCTGGGTAGCGGCTTGGCCGTGAGCGTGGGTGTTGCCGTGGTCGTGGTGGTGATCGTGGTCGTTGCCTTGCCCAAGATGGGTATGTCCGTGATCAGCGTGGGCGTGGGCGTGGTCGTGGCCATTATGGGGAGCAGCAGCATCGTGGTCGTGCACCGCTGTCGAAGGGCCAGCGCAAGACGAGGCGTCCTTGTTAGGACCACCAGAACAGCAGTCGGAGCCCATTATGGTGGTGAGGATGGCGTAGGGTGCAAGACGGGTGTGGTAGAGTTTAGCGAATTCGTACTAGACCTTGCGTAGAAAAGAAAGTTCGGTCAAGGGAAGAGGTTGGTTGAGAGAAGGGAACAAAAGAGAGGAAGCATCTGGTAGCTGGGTGGTGGCTAGTTAATAAATGGCGATACACTGGTGTGGCCTCAGCGCGAGGTGCCTGTTTGCTGGTGTGTGCGTTTGCTGCCGACTGCCAGCTGCCAGCCAGCTGCGAGCTCCGTTGTAAGCTGCCGGTATCCGAGAGTGCTTTATCAGGGGTACTTTAGACTATGTACCAAATTGGCAGCCAGGTAGGTTCCACATGTTACTGGTCGCAACTTTATCCATGGCCTTCCAAAATGCCAGCCGTTGCAGCCTAACAGCCTAACACTGTCACAGTGGAGTGCTCCTTAACCCTTGTTAGCACCCTTTTGCCTTTCGCCTCGTTGAGACAATGCAAACTACATCACCACTACCAGCATCTCTATCAGAAGCTGCATCAACTGGTTCCAATTCCATCGGCCCCTGGATGGCGTCTCCGAAGGAGTACTGGGTACATGCCATCAGCCCTGAGAATCCTGCAGTGCCTGGTTGGGGCCAGGAAATGATCAGGTCGGTACGCTGCTGTTTGCTCAGAGTTCTTGCAACTAACAAGGCAACAATTGCAGCTCGCCACCTCACTATCGTCGTCTCCCGCAGTCAACAAAGAACCGACATCTGAGCCATCTTGTCGACCTGCGCCGATACTATGGGGAGTGGCCTGACTCTTGCTCACATCCCATTCCAAACCTACCCGATTAGTGAAGGGCTGTCGCAATCATTGGCTCGGATCTCAACCAGTGGAGCAGAGTCACTTTGCACACGCGGCCTTGCTAAATAGCCCTTCTTGGCGTTTCTCTCGATTTCCATCATCGCATTTTCCTCGTCTCTCCGAAACAGCCCTATACATCTCTCTGTTGCAATTCGATGACTCACAAGCAGTCTCGGAACACGCAAATGCTTGTCTGTGCCTATCCGTCTCTGCAGAATGCACAAGTACACCGCTTGCTGCTGCTCTGCTGCTGAGAATCCACCGACCGGACCGATGAGCATGAGGCGTTCGCCAAGAAACCACCGACTTGACGCTGGGGATTTCGCACACAAATTCCCATTCACATGGCCCTAGCGCCAATAAAATTGCCCCGATGACATCCGTCCGCCATCGATAGCCGCTGAGCATCACCAACAAAGCTCCTATGCCGACTCCCGTCCCCTGTGATGGAGTCTCAGCTCGGCTGCGCGCTCCCGTGCAAATCTAGGCCTTGGCGAGCACATAGCTCAGAGGGCGACTGGCTGTAGCTCCGGAGGCGATCAAGTGGGGCAAAAATAACCTGCGAGGGCGAACAAGTGGGGCAAGGGCGGTGAGTATGCTCTGCAGATGCGCTACAGATGCTCTTAGCACTCCCTCTAACACTCTATAGGGCTCTTAGGGGGCATATGCTTAGCATATGCCCCCTAAGAGCCCTATAGAGGCAGCGCCAGAGGCAGCGCCAGAGGCAGCGCCAGAGGCAGCGCCAGAGGCAGCGCCAGAGGCAGCCAGAGGCAGCCAGAGGTAGCGCTAGAGGCAGCTAGAGGTAATACCTTATAGAGTGTTAGAGGGAGTGCTAAGAGCATCTGTAGCGCATCTGCATTTTCGTAAGAAATTCTGCCGTCTGGCGCCCGACTTATCCTAGATTTGTGCCCCACTTGATCGCCTCCGCAGGTACACCCAGTCGCCCTTTGAGCTCGCCCCCCGCCCTCCCAAGATGGAGCCGGGTGTCGGTGTGCCATCATAATTTATTTTCTCCGCACTACTAGGGCACTGCCGGAGACATTTGACGAGTTTGCTAGGGTACAAAAGCGCCGGCTAGGCTCTCTGTGAACTGCCGGTGAAGCTGG